>JANHFO010005882.1:4293-22118 GCA_032468095.1 Pareas carinatus | reverse complement strand
TTAGCAAGTTGTTTTTGCAGTATCTTCACCAACAAAGTCAGCCAGCAATAAACAGAAACCAAAGCAGAGACATAGATCACAAAGCGAGAGTCACCAAGCGAGAGAGAGAGTGAATTCAAGTCTGCTGCTTATATACTCTAAGTCCTGGTGTGGCTCAGCTTGGTTCAGCTGGTCAGCCATTTAGTAAACCAACCTGTAGGGTTCCTAAAGGGATCACAACCCATATAACCCTAACATTATCTAATTAACAAACCAACCTGCAAGCCAAGATACTGTTACTTACATTCCACCAACTAGGAAGTACATGCAGCATTAGGTTAGGAAACCTTGTTTCAGAAAATACTATAAATACTGTAATCTCTCTCCACTGAGGGAGATGGGCAGTTAAGAAGTGTGAATAAACAAACAATGGCGCTAGAATATTGTGCCCAGTACTCTGCATCAACATGCAGAAGAGAGAATTTCAGTGCGCAGCTTATTATGAAAGGTGATACTTGTCATTAGTCTCTACTCAGATACTTCATTTTATTATATTTATATTCACGCCTTTATGCAAGGAGCATGAAGTAACAGGAGCAGTTTCACAGCCTCATTTTCCTCTCAGATACAGTAATAGGGTCAGAAGAACTTGTTTCAAGATCACTTCATGTGGGCTTGGTGACTGAAGGCCTTTCCCCATATGCAAGTAAGCAGCCTTTTTTTTCTGCCATGTCTTCATGACACTGCATTACCTTACACCCAGACCATTCTTAAGGTCCATTCGTGTTCAGGGGTTAAAATAAGCAGGCAACAAGTTCAATAGTTTTGCTGTGGATACAGTCTGATTTGTTTCACCAATCACTCTGGCAGTGGATCTTTTAAATGACCCAGTCTGGCACCGATTGGCATCTGTAGATTGAGCTGAACTTCCTCATTCCCTTGACACTGACCTCTAGGATCCTTCTGTTATGGATCAGACAGAGTTTTTCAAACTAGCCTGCCTCCAAGCTACTTCTGGTTTGGAGATCTGGGTCAGCCCAAATAGTAGCCGATCAATCATGCAGCAGAAAGTCTGTGCTGTGAAGGAGGAAGAGAGAGCTGCCACTTGCTTTGACACTTCATGACACAGAGTCTTCGAATCCTGCATCATGCAAGTGCTGTCCTGGCTGTTTTTGAATATAGGCTCAGCACTCTTCCTGGGTTGAAAAGCAGCGCAAAGAGGCCAGGGTAGGGATGGTGTAAGCCAGGAGGAGTCTCCCCCTGTACTTTGCATCCACTATGGGCCTATAGCACCTGAGAGAAGCACAAGAATTGTACAGGGTAGCAGGATTTCTGCTACATTGTACAACCTTCCTGTTATTTTTAAGCACAAGTAAAATTAGCCATGCTAACAGGTGATGGGATATTACATGGTACAACCGAGGCGTCCCACTCTTTCCCCTTCCCCCTCGCTAGTCTTTCCCTGTTAGTTGGACAAAATTTAGAGATCGAAATCTCTTCTGCATTCCATGTCTATCCTATATTAAGGAGAGTGACTGCTGTATGTTTCCAGTGTGGATGGGGTTTTGTGGGAGAAGAGGAAAAAACCTTTGAGGGTATCCATCCACCTTTTTCCTTAACAAGCTCTGTATTTAATGGCAGTATGCCTGTGGCAAAATAGAAATTGGCAATGGGGACAAAGCATTTTATGCCGGTATAGTTTTTTATTAGTTCATGGATGATTTGGTAGGCATTTTAAATGAGTTTTAAGGAACCACTCTGTGTAGGAATTCACAACCCGTATGATTTTACATATGATCACAACCTCAGTGAAATATTAATAATGTAAACCAATAGGATTTCATATTTGCCATCCAAAGTGCATGAAGGAGGCAAACAAACATACAGTTTTATTATTTAAGTAGCTTCTGATACCCGTGCTCCACTACAGTGATTCACCAAAAAATTAAATTTAGCTCACTCTGGATCAGCTCTGGTGCCTCTCCTATCTCCCAGTAGCACAGATCCTCCTATCTCCTCAGCTCTCTCTCTTTTCTCACTTCTTCCCTCAGCCACCTTCCCTCACTGTGCTGTCACCCTCCTTCCTCTCTGCTTGTTTTCAATCTTCCACTTTGTTCCTCTCTCCCTCGGATCACTAATTGCTTTTCGTTCCCTTCTCAAAAAGTCCAACCCTTGCTGTTCTCCTCCTCCTCTTTCGCTCTCTCTCTCCCTTTCTGTGTCTCTCCTCCTTCTTAGTTCTTGACTTTCCCCTTTCAATGTCTCTTACTGTTTTTTTTCCACTCTGTGATCCTTCCTTCTTCCTTCTGTCTCTCTCTCTCTCTTCCTTCTCTCCCGTTCTTCTCTTCCTTTACTCCTGCCCTCCCGTTTCTCCTCAGTTCTCTCTCTTTCTCCCTCCCTCCCAAACTCTCCCTCAGACTTCTTCTATCTCCTTTTTGGTGTGCAAAAACTCCTCATGCAAAAACCCCACTTTCTTCCTACTCCCCGCCTCCTAGCTGATCGCTCTCTTTTTTCTGTGTGTGTATGTGTGCACCTCGCCTCAGCTGCCTGGTGATGGCTGTGCCCCTTCTTCGGCAGGCCCATAGGTGTCTTGCCAGTCAGTCCCTTGGTGGTGGATGTGCGCCCCGCTGGCCAGCTGCTCGGCAATGAATGCACACGCCACCGGTCAGCTGCTCAGCAGTATGTGCACCCGCCTCTGCTATATTAACAACGCAGTGTCAGAGAGAAAAACCCAACACAGTTGGGGGGGAAACCACAAACAGAGGAACGGTAAAAGAGCTGGAAAGATGGGAGAAGTGTTTGTGTGTGGGGGAGCACAAACAGTGAAACAATGTGGTGTCAGAGAGAAAAGCACAATGCGAGGCAGAGAGACGCTATGGCACGCATGCGTACTCGCCTCCTTGTTCCTCGCTGCAACCCTTGGCAATAAATATGAAATAACTCGAGTAAAAATATTTTTAAAAATGGTTTCTTAGTGAGTGCCTAGATGGCAAGACAAAGGTATGTACCAAATTTCATGTTTGTAGTTTTTACAGTTTTGGAGATCTTGTGATGAGTCAGTCAGTGAATGAGTGGTATTTCACATTTATATATATAGATAAGCACAGTTGAAAGCATTATTACACACATATATATAGTAAATAAGAGGAGATTCATTTCACATACCTTTGTTTCTTTGGAGAATGAATTGCCAAGACTTTATGGGAAAAAATCACTGAGCAAACATAGTTCCAGAGACATATCAGAGGCAATGCATTATCAGCCTGTAACCAAAGCTCAATTAAGAGATATCCAGAAGGACTAGAACTTTTAAACCAGCCAGGGCAGAGGTAGGCATTCTAGAATCCTGGAAGATAAACTTGTTATTGTGATGTCACTTTAAACTTTGCTTTCCACAATGAGCATCAATTTTCAGTAGAAACTGGACCAAGCACTGGTGTATTCATAGAATCTGATGCTAACATATCTCTTTGCTTTGACTAGTAAATTGTTCTTTATGTCACTGATCTCAAGGCCTTTTTGTCTGCCAAAATAGATGTTGGCTTAGATAAGCGTGTGCAAAAGAAAGGTCTTCACACATTCAGCCCATGTCACAGAAGTGGGGCTTGCTGCTGTTAAATCTCTGTATTAAAGATGAGATCCAAGACACTATTTAAATGAAATGTACATTAAAAAAACTGCTGGGTTCAGAAAAATTTCTTAGCTGTCTTTTGAACTCTAGCCATGTCTTAACAAATCTTTTCTCCCTTTGTTCTCTGACGATTGCATCCAAAGAAGTTGTGTGGTGAGTCCATAACTGCTTTCAGACATTTTTGATAAAGCAATTGTCTTTTTTTCTGACTGCATAGGGGCTTTCTGAGATAGGATAGACAACATCATCTTCTCTGACAAATATATATAACTCTTGTTCCTTATTCTCAGGGACTCCAGAACTAATTTTCAGCATTGTTTTCATAGTGTACTAAATAATAAATACATGCAGAAATATTTTCTTGTTTGTTCAGCTGATTCAACAGAATTTCTATTGATATTCTGCTTTTCTATTCATGGGATGGTCAAGGCACAAGGCAACTAACAATAAAACAAAATAGATCTCAATAAAGCCATATAGAGTATTACTCAGGGTAGCGTCTTGAACTTAATCTATATAGGGATGTGACATATATGAGAAAAATCTATGAGTTGGAGATTTTCATTTTCCATGCTTAGCATTCAAAAACAGAGAATGTTTCATAATGTTTCTTTTTCTATATTTTTAATAATGTAAGCTGCCCAGAATCATTTGGACTCAGGCAGACTCTAAATGTAATAAAATAAATAGTGAGTATACAAGAGGTGATAGAGACAGGTTTTTATCACCATCCTGTGGAACATAGTTATTAATGTAAGTAGGTCAGGAATGGATTTTAATTAGCTTCAGAATCCTATCCTGCCTATGTCAGTTTAGGTGCTTTTTAAAATATAGGTAGGAGTTTTGTTATCCCTACTAAATTCCTGTGTGAAAGATGAAGTTATTTGTTGACTTGAGTAATCAACTTGTTGTAATCAACTAATTAAGGTTTTCCTCAATGTGGTTGTATATAATAGTTTAGGAATGAGCCCTCCCCCCTTTTTATGGTGGGCAGGATTTATTCTGGATAACCTGTTGGGATTTGTATGATGGCAGTGCATGAAACCAAAGCCTGCAGTGGAATTTTTTAAAAAGATATTTTAGATATCCTCTGCCTTCACTTATTTCTTGCCAACTGGTGACCAAAAAGAGTTAGAAAGCTCCTGTCAGAAAAAAACCCTTCCCTTTTAACCAGTTGCTTACAGAGAATTTTTGAAATTAGGTAGAGAGTTTGAGCAGCATGCTAACTTTGGGTTAAGAGAGTTTGAAATATCATTGGCAAGTAGGACTTGGCAAGTAAGATGTTTCCTGATATATATAGGCTTCAAGAATGCAGAAGTAGAAGCTCAAGACCTTATTTCCTCTTTCTGATTCACTTGCCATTCAGTTAACAGCTTTTCAAATCCAGCTATGTAACCTTGGGCTAATCGTTTTCTCTCAGTCCTAGGAAGGAGGTAATGGCAAGCCCTTCTGAAAAAAAATCCTCCTTATCCAGGTGGTCTCTGAGAATTGGACACAATTAAACAGAAGATGGATGGGTGGATGGATGGATGGATGGACAGATATCTGCCCTCTCAGTCATGTGACTCTGGGTGGCTAACAAAAATTAAATACAGGAAGTAGACCAAGAAATAAAAACACATTGCACTGAAGACAGTGCTTAAGTCAGGTCTTCAGAGTCTAATATATAATAGCCTGTTGTAGAGGATTCTAAAGTGAAACCCTCAGTATTACCCTAGACAACACTTTTGCTATTACCCAGAATACTTTGGGGACATTTTTAAGGTCTGTAAAATAACATTGCAGCAGCTGTCATGACTTCAACAAATGTTGAAACTCCTGAGCAAATTCTGCAGTTGCACCACAGAGGCACAAGTTGGTATTGTTCAGTCGCTAAATTGTGTCCGACTCTTCGTGACCCCATACACCATAGCACGCCAGTCCCCCACTATGTCCCAGAGTTTGCCAGACTTCATGATCATTGCATCGATGACACTATCAAAAGCACAAGACTTGGCATTAAATTAGATTCAAACTTTTTGCAAATCATCAACAAAAGGAAATAGAGTTTTACTTGTTTGGGGGGTGAATTCATATTTTCCAACTATTCTTAGCAGGGACAGTCCCTAATTTGAAGAAATCATTACTAGTAAATCATTGTTCTTATTTTCCAGAGACTGGGGGCTGCCTTCTTAAAATAAGCCCAGGATGTAACCTCCAATAGACATAATAAAATAATTTGTCTGAGCGGAAGTTATTACAGCACAAAAAGTATACAGCAATGGTGCATAGAAGGTAGACTGCACTCCATGTAGAAAATCTCTGGCAATTAAGAAATAGATATCACATTTTTGGATAGCACATCTCCATTTGATTGGGCCATGTTTTCTGCAGGCGCAGGGCCAAGAGATGTATATTTTCTGGCTTCTGGGGACGAATATGTTTTCACTGCTTTGCTTTTCAGTGTTATCGATGTGGCCTCTCTCTTTGAACCATCTTTAGCCAAGAGGTTTGCAGGTTTAGTGAAGACATGGTGCAGCATAGCAACTAAGAAGATGGCCAGCTATAGACTATTCTAGAAAAAAAAGGAATAAGTGCCTGCCTGAATAAAATACTCTTCAAAAATTATTTCAAAGCAGGTGAAGAAAGTATGATTAGAACCTCTGTGTAAAACAGATCCACAGTTTTGATACCACAGCTTAAAGCAGTGGTCACTAACCTGTGGGCCGCCAGAAGATCTAGGTTGGCTGCAAGGGGTCGGCTCGGCCGGCAGGAGTGCCAGGAGTATGTTTTGTCTCTGCCCCAGCTCTTATGCCACCAAAGGGATAAAATACAGTATCCTAACAAATTGTTTTATAGTATAGTTTTCAGATGGTTGTTTTCTTAACAGAAAGTTCATTAATCAAACATAGACTAAAGACAGACTTTATGCATTAGGGCTACCACCAGAGGTTGGGGGCTCTTATTTGTAAACTGAAAAATATGCAAATGAATGAACAGGGTAAGTTTCTTTATACGGAAATGTAGTCAGCAGGAAGCAGTGAAGTTTCAGTGGTTGTGAAGCTAAGAGACTCTGCAAAGTATGCAGTAAACATGGGGCTGCCTACCAGCCTTAGTGGCTCCTGAAATACCCAAGGATTTGTGCTGGGGTCCTGCTGAGGATTTCACCATGGCGGAGTCTAAATCTTCTGGTAGGTAAAGCAACCTTCTTGTATTTTTATTGAAGGACTTTGAAGCCCTTTTTTAAGTACACAGCAAGTCGTTACAGAGGGTTAACCCTTGAGGTTTTAAGGTTAGGACAACAAGGAATTGCTTGCTATTTTTTTTTCAGAGTTGACATTGGTACACAAGATAACTTTTTGCTGTATACAGTATATGGATATTCTCAGAATGAATAGGCTTTTTCGTATCTGTAAAATGTGTTTGAGTAAAAATACTGTGTGACAACAATTATATCATACTGAGGAGTCCATCTCTAACCTAAATTGGTATATGTTTCTTAACTAAATGATCAAAGCTATCTCTGTATTCTTTAGAGTTGAACTTAGAAATTTCTGAGTATCAATCACTTCAGAAATCATTGCTGTATTTTAATGATGCTTTCTAAATTAAGACAATGTCTAAACTGTACTCAAGGTTTAAAAAGGAGCATATTTTCTTTAGGATCAATAACTGTTTTTAAAAAGCAGACCATTAAGTAGTCTTTCACACATTTGATTGATATGTACACTAGCAGAAATCCATTTTAACATTTAAAATTATATTTTATTTTTACATTTTCTGCTACAAATCCAGCAATGTGGCATGGAGATTTTTAAGCACTTGTTTGAATTACCTAGAAAATCTTATAAATTTGGTCCAGGTATTGCCCTACAATAGATATTTTTGGAGAAAGTGTTTAACAACCCATGGGTGATCATTCTCTGTCAGCCATGTTCAGAATTGTAATTTGTGGAAGTATTCAATTCCTAGCTTTTTGTTTTTGCCTAACTGCATATTATAGTGCACATGCCTATATATATAAATTTAAATATATAAATATATGCCTGCGCACTGAATGGAATGCTTTCACTATAAATATTGTTTCACATGCTAATCCTGTCACTGCATTTTGTGCCACCAGCAAATGTATCTTCTGAAGAGGAGCTTGTAAGAAGCAAATAATTTAGGAAGAAAAAAAATCATATTCAGTTCTTTGCCAAGGGTTGCTACTCTCCATCTGATTTGGGGAAAATTTACTTTTAAATTCTTCTTTTAAAATCTCTGCCATGTGCATGAGAAAATAAGGTAACTACCAAAAGACTAGAAGCAAAAGAAAATAATGACATTTGTAATATTTAAAGTTGTAGTGTAAATATTTGCAATATTTAGTTGTAGTATAAATAGGTCATTGTGATGACAACATTTTCTGTGAAGGCCCTTTCACTGCAATTCTCAAAGACTAATGAAAAATGATGACTGTATGGTTAGATGGAGCACAAAATTGTAACATGGGTCTTGAGAATGGAGATGTTGTATGCATAGAAGAAGAAACCAAGAAATACTTGCATAGTCACCATTGTTACTCTTTAAATCTTATTAACTAGTTTCCCAACAGGCTACAATTGTTTTCATCACAGCCACTGAGAACCTAAAATAAGCCAAACAGCAATTTCCAACTAATCAGTTGGAAAATGAAATATAGACATCAGCTAGCAGCATACCTTTTTCTTTGGAAGAAGCAGAAAGTGTGCTCCTTTGCTCTATTTAGGAAGCTCAATATGAGAATACCACAGCAACATGGCAACTTACAGTTACGACTGGGTGGGGTGGATAATTCAAGATTAGGAAGTGGGCTGAAGCAAGAATTTCCCCAGTGAGCTACCACTTATTGCTAAGCTCTAGAAACAGTGTTTCTCAAACTTGGCAATTTTAAAATATGTGGACTTTAATTCCCAGAATACCTCAGTTGACTATGAGCTGCACCTGAGTCAGGAGGAAATATACTCTGCAATCATGGCAGGAAAGGACAGAGGTGTGGTTCTAAGCTGTGACTGAGACCAAAGATGCAAAGGTTTTACTTTTAAAATGAGATAGTTATCTTACATTCATTAAGAATATGATATTGGTAGACTATTTTTTTGGGTGGTGATGATAGATATTGTTTTCATTTCAAAATAATCTTTATATAAATACAGTAATATTTCAGATATTAGATTAGATTAGATTAGCTGTAATATTAGATATGATACATGAACAAGTGCAGAAAAGTACCCTATGGATGGAAGCCAATACATTTTGCTTCTGTCTGGGTATTATTGTTTTATATTTTACTAAATTCAAGACATTTCATATTTAGCACATCAAGTATTTGATGGATCAAGATGCCCAAACATCATATCAGGAACAATTGGTTTTTGTTTTCTAATTAGTGCAAATGAAGACTTATTTGATTATCTTGATGTTAAGTCATTTGAGGCCAAGTATTAGCCTCAAATGGCCATCTTCAAAATTTTCTTTATTTTTTATTTTTTAAAACATAATAGTTTTGATGACCTATCCTCTCCCTATTCCTGAGGTCTCCAAACTTGGCAACTTTAAGTCTTGTGGACTTCAGTTCCCAGAATTCCCTAGCTAGTATGGCTGGCTGCTTGAGGAATTCTGGAAGTTGAAGTTCACAAGTTTAAAAATTGCCAAGTTTGGAGTCCCTTGTGTTATTCCAATAGACAGATGGGAAACTGAGCTTTGGATTCAATGTCAATTGTATATTTGTAAAATATAGATGCTATGCTGAAACAAACAGTGTGGAAATGAATGGAAAAATAAGAAGAAAAAGGTCACACTTTGCTTTCTATATTAGATGGATTGGGTCTTCAGATCATTCTAACATAAGCATATTTATAACTCCCACTGGCTTGATTTCATGACTGCAGTTATTCAAGACCAAATATGCCATATTGTGGCTTAGCACTGGATCATTGTATTTGGAAAATTACAAATTGTGGTTTGATTGTATAATTCAAGTCAACTAATTTAATCATAGATATTTTGGTTATACAAGCCATATTTTAGCATATTGTGTGAACCACATTGTAGATTCACTTGTGCAATGTTCAGCTAATACATTATTGAATTCTTGATCTTGGTTCAGACCAGCATTGGACTACGTAAAGATATATGCGTGAGCCTTCTCTGAATGTATGTTTTTATATTTAATTTGTGCTCAGCAGGAAGGCAGAAGTTCTACTTCCTCTTCTTCTCCCGCTTACCTCATTTCACAGGAAATATCAGAGAGTTCTAAAAGAAAATCAGCATCTTTCTTTCATTAGAACATTATTTCTAGTTCAGTTCTGACACATTCAGAATCATGTTGACACTGACAAACAAATGAATGCTCAGAAAATAGTGCAGATTACTTCCCTATTTATATAATTCTTATACAAGTGAAAATTCTTCTACATGCAAATGAATGTAGATTCCCTATATAGGTCATGAATGGAATAACCACCTGACCTCACCAAGATGTTTAGGTGTTAATTTCTATGTAGACATTAGAAGTATTCTTTAAAAATAAGATAATTTTTGCTGATTCACTAAGAGAAATTTGTCATAAAGTATAGAATGGAAAGCAATTACAAATAACAGCTAAATTATTCTTTTTCATGATACTCTATCAAGATTCTTTGTGATGCTTGTTTTAACTTCAAAAATGATGCTTTTGATATGAGGATTTGGCAAAAATAAATCTTGGAAGACAGTGGATACATGATTGTTCAAAGTTATCCCCAAAATATTTATGACTCAGTTCCAAAGTTCCGATGGGCAGTCACATGACCACATTTCAGGAAATCAACAACTGGCCTGCATTGAAAGCCATTTGCACCATCCTGTGGTCATAATAACAAGAATTTATGATGTTTTTGCCCTATAGTGAACAATAGGTTTGCTTAATGACCACTGCAAAATAAGATCATAAAATCAGATCAGTCATGATCTATTTTATGATCATCATAACTTATGACCATAATGGACAGATTCCATTATGGTGATAAATGAAGGATTACCTGTATAGCAGGTACAGAGTAAATTCGGTGTTTATGCGTGACAAAGATTTACAAGAGATTACAAGAGATTAAAATTGAGGAACAATTTCAGAATGCAAGCTCTTCCTCTCAAAGTATAGACAAGGGGTATATTGAAACACATAAAGGAAGCACCGAATTAAACATTAAGGACTTATCTTTTCTTGGTAAGAGAATCTGTCTTTCTTTGGAAATAAAATACTGTCTGTGTTGTAAACTAACCTGATTGCTCATGTAATTTATATTTCTGCAACAATAGTTCAAGTTTTAAACAGTTCAAGTTCAGGTTTATCTGTACACCACCAATTCTCCCCTTTCCCCTTCCGACTCCTCCCCTTCTTCCCAGTCCCTTCCCCCCATATCCCATATTTTGTAAATATTGTTAAAGTTCAATGTTACATTTTTATGTCATCTGTACACCGCCCTGAGTCCTTCGGGAGAAGGGCGGTATATAAATCTAAATAAATAAATAAATAAGTGCAGAACTTGATACAAAGGACAGCATTTTGTATCATAACATTTCAACTTCCTTATTTTCCATTTAATATGTCCTCATACAAGTAACAAGTAACTGTTAACAGTGTGAAAGTTTGTGGATGTAATTTGGGAAAATCTTAAATAAATAAATGCTTCCCAACTGTCAATGAGTCTGGATGACTCACAGCAATCAAATAACAAATAAAATTTGTAACAATTTCATTATTCGCAAAACTATTCATTTCCAGAAAAAAAGAAAGCTGATTGGAATCAATTTGGTCAACCATTCCTGGTCACAAGAAAAGGCAAACAATCTTTCAAAATTGTTCAAGATCTGGCAAGAAGTAACAGGTAGAAGATCATTAAAGAGAGGTCCAACCTAGAACTAAGGAGAAATTTCCTGAGAGTGCGAACAGTGTGTGGGACAACTTGCCTCCAGAAGTTGTGGGTGCTCCATTACTGAAGGTTTTTAAGAAAAGATCGGACAGCCATTTGTCTGAACTGGTATAAAGTCTCCTGGTCAACCAGGGGGTTGGAGTAGAAGATCTCCAAGCCCTGTTACTCCGTGTTCTATTGTAAGAATTACTTTTATGTTGATATTAAACACAATCCTCTTTTTATTCCAATTAACGTTTATTCTGACAATCCACAGAATTCTGTAGAAAGGCAAGGAAAAGATAACATTTATTTGGGTCAGAAGGTCTCAGAGAAATGCTGGTTTTTCTTCAGTCCAATGAATAAGCTTCCCATTGCTGCTTGATGAAGCAACTCTTTTAAGACAACCACATCCTGTTTCTGGGGCAGAGGAAAGGAAAACACGAAGATTTTGCTCTCTTAATATCATAAGCTTTGCTTTTAGCCTCTACCATCTTCCATTCAGCACATCCTTTAACTTTTCTCTCTCATTACTTTCTCATTCCTAATTGTCCTTCTCAGTAATTTCAGTCCCTAACTTCTCCCTTGGGATAATATATCCAATCTTGATTTTTTTCATCCTCTTTATGCCCATCTTTTCAGTGTCCCCCTAATACTTTCCCCCAACAATTAGTTTTTTATGCTTTGTTGGTACTCCAGTTACAGTTCCTGCATCTGTTTTGCTTAGAACTGTAGTTTTTCCATTCTCTTTGACTTAAGATAGAATGCATTCTGGGCTTCATTCTTTGCTTTATTCCTTTGAATCTATTGATTAAAAAGGGAGGGTATGGGGTTTTGGTGGAATGAAATAAGAGTCAAGAACATTTTTTTTATTGTCAAGAAATGCTAATGTATGGTTTGCGTAGATTTATTTCAGTCTTAAATTTTCTGAACCAACGTTGCAGCTTGTTTGGGACATGTGCAACAGAATGTCTCTACACTGACAGAATCGATACATTGCAGTCTAGAAATTATTAGGGAAGAAAGAATTATCTCTTTCCAAAGTAACATATCCTGGAGGAGGAGGGGTATGAGACATTTTCTGACATTAGTATGTTTGTTTAATGTTTGATCATCTCCCTATCCAAATAGACTATACTTTTTTTATTAAGTGCATTTAAATTCTGCTCTTCTATCTTGGGACACAGTGTAGAATTTGCAGGCTTTATCAAGGTCAAATGTTATCTGTATTCTAACCTGCTCTGAGTACATACATGTGACAACTAGATCCTGGCTATTAGATAAGATTGCAATTGGTTGTATACACAATAACCTCTTTCCCTCAGGGTTTCTTTTAATTACTTATACTACAAATGTTAAAGAAAGTGTATGAAGCAGTTTATGGAAATTGTAGAAGCAATGGCAGAAAACTTTAAAATACTATTGGTGTAAACTAGCTTTAACTAGGTTCTTCCTTCCCCACCATCTTTCACTTTCATTCAATTAGTATTTCTTACTCCTTTTTTGTGTTGTTTATCCTATAAGGGAATAGCATGAGAGGTATCTATATATGATTGTACACAAATTTGTTGTGATTGTAGCTTCAAGCTTTGGATGAGTTAGGAGTTCTGATATGAAAAGGTAATTCATCATAAGAAGAAGCATAAATGAATAGAAACAAAAGAAGCATGGTCCCAGCATAATTAAGGGGATTTTTCTCATTTATCCAATCTATTAAATCATAAAAAAAATAATTCTGAAACTATGCTTTCTATATTCGTAAAATCACTTCATGTCCTGAATTGGAATTTTTCTCTCAATCTGCCCCTCTTTCCTTATTTTTATTTAATGAACCGCCAACTGGAAGAACATTAGCCTTGCAAAATTGCTGTTGTAGAACATTTTACTGGGTCTCAGTAGTGTTAAAGTTTATTTTCTTTTTTTACTGTAATCATACAGTAAGATAATAAGACAGAAAATCTGTTAAAAACATAGCAATCTGTTTTAAATCCTGAACAGCCTGTTGGCAGTTGGTAAGGAAAGAAACTCAGAACTCTTCCACTACTGTACTGAAAAATGTCTATCCAGCTGATCAAGTATTTGGTAGACTTATTTTGACTTAGAGATGTAGGATTTCCAGTTGTGAAAAAGCACTGAATCTGCTGTCAAAATAAGCCTTTTCTTGTTTTTAGCTCTTCCTGCTTTATCAGGCAGTTTATTCACCCTGTGATGAAAGGCAATAGAGGTAGGATACAGATAAGGAGTAGGGATAACAAATGTACAGGTACAAGTGTATCTTATTTTCACTGAGCTATTATTTTTGGTCATTCTGGAAAATGTCTGGTCCTGCCCACATCATCATTATTTCTACTACCATTCAAACTTTGCAGCAGTTCAGAGTCCACCTGCTATCAACAGAGGAGAAATGGGAAGGGACTCAACAGATTTGGAATGGATATGAGAGCTACTTAAAAGTACTTCTGTAGAGACAAACAACAGATTTGATTGAATATCAATATCCATAAAGTATTGCTTGATTACTCCCTACTCATTTCCTGGCATGTGAACTTGAATTTAAACCCTAATATAGTCTGTAAGGTTCTGACATATGGCACTTTTATACAGTGATTCTATGATAGTTTTAAAGTATTTCCAGGTCTTTGTGATGTCACAATATTAACTGTACATGTTATAAAGACAAGATGACCTGTGTTTCTTTCAATTTTAGTAGAATTGTGTGTACGCTTTCTCTCTCTCTCTCCCCCACTCTTAGCTTTGTGGAGTCTTTTTTCCCATTTGCAAAAACTCACCAGTTCTTGTGAGCTTCAAAGAGATAGACAACTTGACACATTTTCAACTCCACCTTGTAGAAATCACAAATATCCTTTGGTAGGCAGCCATACAAATGCATACAATGTGAACTAAGGATGTGAAAGGTGTGTGTGTGTGAGAGTGTGTGTGTGTGTGTGTGAGCATCCTTGCTGCTCTCTGAGCTTGATGTTTTCTCATTACTAAAGTATGTAGCTCTAACATCATCAGTGCTAGTAGGAGCGTGCCCTGACACTGTTACTGGGAGTGGTCTTGGTTGTTCCTTGATTGGGTTGTTGTTTATTATTAGTTTGTTTGTCTGAGTTGGTAATTCTTTGATAGGAACATTGTTGGCTTTTTTATTGTTGATCTAATATTCATTTTGGTGTTAATCTCTGCTCATCTGAGCGTTGATTGCTGTTGATGAGGTGTTTTGATCTTTTTGTTTCCTTTTTGACTTTTTGATTGTCTCTTTTGAATGGTATGTAGATCTTGTTTATTTCTAATAGAGAGGAAGAGGAGAAGGACGAGAACACTGGCCTTCTCTCTTTGCTCTTCTGACTACTGACATGAAAACAAAGGAACAGTGTCTGGTTAGTTTCTTCTTTTGAGATCATTCAGGAGCCTTACAGCAGTGCTTTTCATTTTCCATCCTTCATTACCCAAAACCACTAATCAGAAAGTCTTTATTATCCAATGTAGGTAAAATACTTCAAATCAGTTTAAAAGTTTCTGTTGTGATTGAGCCATAGGTTTGTCTGCTGTTATTAACCCCAAAAAGAAAACTATTTTGCCCCAATTTTGGGTAATTGATTCAAGTTTGGGAAGTATATGCTTACAGAAACTGTGAGGCAGGTTCCCCAGAATTTTACCTTAATCTACGTTTAGAGCAAATCTTAGTTTACTCAACCCCCTCCCAAAACACATACACATATCATACTGAAATTTTTCACTGCACTGTTGTTCTGTCTGAGAATTTAAACCTATACAAAAAACAAAAAATGCCAGCAGAAGAGAATTTGTGACATGCTTGCCCTCTCATAAAGAAGAGCAGGAAGAGCAAAGGAGCTCTCCAACCCATACTAAAATCCGTGCTTCCTACAGAGATTTAAGAGCTCCTCATTCTCCTTGCCCCATGTATGGAAACAAGAAGTAGCAGAGCTGAGTGTCATCTGCACAGATGATCCAAAGAGAGTTTGTGTGTTATCTCCAGATAAAGTCCCATTCTGATTTCATAGAAATATTGAAAATAGAATTTTGCTACACATTTAAACAAGAAGTGGAATAGAGATTCTCATAGAGCTACATGGAACTGTCTAAGTAGATGATCCAAAGGAATGTCACATTCAGTGCCACTGAAAATTATTGTGAACTCCAGGAGAACATTGCAATCATCAACCATAGCCACAAGGATTATTTCTGTCTTCAAAACACTAATCTGTTTAAACAGGAACCGAGTTCATTAATCAGCGGCTTGCCTATTGTACTCATACTTGGCAGATATTTGCTTCAAGTAACAAGTATTTTTTACAATAGTATTATTTAATCAATAGTGTGGTTTTAAGATTCAAGTAAATGCAGATGTGTTGGTTGATGCTAACGGAATAGCATGTGGTTTTTTTATGATTCAACAACACTTTTTTTTTTTTGCAAACCCAATGTATATTTTACCTAAAAACCTGTTAAACATAAGGAGACTTCACTTTCATATAGGAAATGCCCTAAAAGTGCCAGGCCCCTAAATCCAACCACAAGTTTAAAAAAAGCAAGAGAAAACATCCAGAATTGGATGCGCTTTATCAAAGTTAAAAAGGAATCAAGTTAAAATCAGTGTAGCAATATAAGAAATGTACAGGCATAAACTCAATGCATTTAACTAGTTCTGTGGTCAGTATGCACCTGCTGAAGCTTGCAAGCATCTCTGCGGAATGTTGCAACGTTAGCCCCGATGCAGGAACTGTTATCCTTTAATAGAAGTTGGGCATAAGTCAAGTCAGGTCTATCAGGTTGATAATAAGTCGGGGAAGAATAAGCCTATCCCTTATTTATCTATAGAATGGACAATGGATGATGATGTATTTCTGAGCTTCTACTTCTCCCATAGTACAAAGGCAAAACCTTGTGCTATTACTAGGCAATATTACAGCAGATGGTAGTATCTGCACCTTGCCAATGTAAAAGCTTTTCTATGGGTCAATGTTTCTAATTGGGAGAGGTATTCCACAGGACCCACTAAATATTTGACCATTCCAAATTTAAAACAACTTCAGTAACTTCAAATGTTCTATATCTAAAATTCTTTGTTTAATGTCTAACTTAACCCTGATGATGCCGCTCAAGGACTTCTAGAGGGAAGAAATCCAGGAGGCTTAATTTCAATCTGGCTGCTTTCATTCATAAAGATTGATGGGGATCTTGGATAATAGGGGTGGGGACAATCATCTAGAGTTATATGCTAACTACAGCCACAGCCACCTCCTTAGGGAGGTGAGATACAGCTCTCCTTCATTTTAGTCTTGCTCACCTCCAGCCAAAGAATGGCATTTAAGATGCATTCAGAGTCCATTGGAGTTAGGTGACCAATAAATTTAAATAGATAAATAAAATGGCAAAACTGTTCTAAGAAACTTAGACTGCACTTGTTCTAAAGGGAGACCATGTCTTTATATTTTATACTTAACTAGTTAGAAGGCCCTTTTGCTGTGCATAATATATCTCCTTCCCTCTAGAATCTGCTGCATGTGGGAAAATATGTTATTAGCAACAATATTTGTCTTCTGCTGTATCAACCTTAAGAAAAATATCTATTTATAGTCACCAGGGGAAGTTTCACTGTAATGATCGACATTATTTAAAGAGAAGCAACTGTGGGATTTTGGCCTGTAGGCTTCTTTCTAACATCTCTGGACATTTTCAGAGCAGTTGTTATATGCCTTTATCAGACTGAATGCTGAGCCCCATCAGGCTCTCCTGTCTGCCTTTGCTTTCTTACAAGTTATAAATGTATGGCTGTACGCTTAAATTTTATATTTCTAAAGTTCAGCATTCATATTTACTCATTTGTAGTCCCTTCTCCATCTTGGTGGTGGACTTCAGCTTCCAGAAATTGTAGTCAGTACGTCCATTGGTTGTAAGTTAAATAGATAGTATATTAACAGTATTAAGTGGGAAAGTCTATTTTATAGTTTTATAGTCAGGTTGTTTTTTCTATCATGGAAACTTATTTTTAGAATGATGTAACCATTCAGTTCAGAGAGAACTGAATTTGGTAACATTGCAAGTTGTTCCACATGATCAAGTTAAAAATTTGCCAACTGGTCCTTCAGCCAACAGGCCTTATCCTGTCACAGGTGCAATAACAGCAAATTCAAGAGCAATTCAGAAAAAGACCTCCATTTGATTATCAATGAGAGCCACTCGCAGATACAAAACTGTTATTATATACATTAGAAAATTACAACATTACATTACTTTTTGACATAATCGCCATTCAAATTGAGGCACTGTTCATAACATCTTTCAAGGTTTGAAATTCCTTC
>JANHFO010005881.1:44982-56435 GCA_032468095.1 Pareas carinatus | reverse complement strand
GGCGGGGGTCACAGCCCTTCCCCGGGTTAGCGCAGCCCGCCAGCCAGCTGATCGGCGGTGGCCGCGCTCCTCCTCCCCAGCGCTACAACACCTCAGCTGTCCAGCAGCGGCCACGGCCCTTCCCCAGGTTAGCATGCCCCACTGGTCAGTTGGTCAGCAGTGAATGCAGGTGCCGCCGGTCAGCTGTTCAGTAGTAGGTGCACCCGCCTCCACTACATTAATAACACAGTATCAGAGAGAAAAGCCCAACGCGTCGGGGGGAAGGGGAAGCACAAACAGCGGAACGGTAAAAGAGCTGGAAAGGTGGGAGAAGTGTGGGGGGGGGTAAGCACAAACAGTGAAACAACAGTGTCAGAGAGAAAAGCACAACACAAGATAGAGAGACACTATGCGCACGTGTGCACTTGCCTCCTTGTTCCTCGCTCCGTCCCTTGGCAATAAATCTTAAATAAATCATGTAAAACTTAATATTTTTAATAATTGTTTACTAGTGAGCACCTAGATGGGAAGACAAAGTTATGTAGGAAATTTCATATTCAATAGTTTGGAAGATCTGGTGATGTGTCACTGAGTGAGTGAGTCATTTTTGGCTTTTATATTTTTAGATACAAGAAATATTTCCTTACTTACAGGTACAATGAAAGCCAAGGTTTTGCCTGATCCTGTCTTGGCAGCTCCCAGCACATCTTTACCCTGCAATGCCAAACCTATGGTCTGCTTCTGAATTTCAGTTACCATGCGATACTGAGCTTCCTGTAAACCTGATACACAGAAGACAAAACCTCAGTTTCAGCACACAATAAACATACAACAGTATTCCATTTCAGGAAGTTTCTATCCTTAAGGATTCCATTCTTTACCCAAAGGTCCTTTTTCAAGAGGCAACTGGATTTTCTCAAGAAAAAAATCACCTTTGGGACAACCATGATCTGGATGACTAACAATCTCCACAGATATTCCATTCTTACCTTTCAGAGTTTTCCTGGATATTGGGAAATCAGAAAACCTTGTGACTTCATCTGTATTTATCTGTATTGGGAGAGAAAAACCCAGTTTGTTACATTTTAAAATACTAAAGAACGTGACCAGGTTTTGCAAAGCTAGCATTATTTATATTTGCAAAAGTGAATATTCTATTCACCTTCGTCTCAGTTTTGTTCTATAGCGTTAATACAATTTTTCATTGCTTTGGATAAAGTTTCAACTATAATTTGCGCACCACTCCTGTGCCACTGTGATTAATTGTAATTAAACTACGGTATAGTCTAATTAAACAGATTTATAATACCCCTGTATGTGTTTTACTCAAAAGCAAATGTTTCAATAGGAGCCATGGAGGCCTTTCTTACAAATAAAATCTCTAAACCTTTGCAGTCATACTTGCAGTGTGAAAAGCTTTCTACGGAGGTAATCCTTGACGTACAACCATTCGCTTAGTGACTGTTCAAAGTTACAACGGTCCTGAAAAAAGTGACTTAGGACCATTTTTCACAGTTACAACTGTTGCTGCACCCTCGTGGTCGCATGAGCAAAATTTGGACACTTGGTAACTGGGTCCTATTTATGACATTTGTGGTGTTCCGGGTTCGTGTGATCAACCTTTGCAACCTTCTGACAAGCAAAGTCAATAAGGAAGCTGGATTCACTTACCAACCATGTTACTTACGTAACGACTGCAGTGATTCACTTAACAACTATGGCAAGGAAGATCATAAAATTGGGCTCGATTGTGGTCATAAGTCAAGGACCAGCTGTAAAATAGACGAATTAGTGGAGTCCTACATTCTCACTAGGACTCTCAGGCAACTAGAAAACTAGGAACATCATATTTAATCACATTTTTAATCACATTTCTAGCCCAAACAGCAAATTCCTATTATTCTATTTGCCATAAGGTAAAGGTAAAGGTTCCCCCCCCCCGCGTGCACGTGCGTAGCGACTCTAGGGGTGGTGTTCATCTCTGTTTCAAAGACAAAGAGCCAGCACTGCCCGAAGACATCCTCGTGGTCATGTGGCCGGCATGACCGAACACCTAAGGCAAACGGAGCAGTTACCTTCTCACCAAAGTGGCCCGTATTTTTCTACTTGGAATTTTTACATGTTTTTGAACTGCTAAGTAGGTAGAAACTGGGGCGAGTAACTGGAGCTCCCTCTGTTACACAGCACTAGGGATTCAAACTGCCGACCTTCTGATCGACCAGCTCAGCATCTTTATCTGCTGAGGCACCACACCCTCTATTACCTGCCATACATGTCCCTTAATATGGTGATGCAGTTAAGGTGCTGGCCGACCCTGCAAAGACTCAGATTCTAGTCCACCCTCAGCTCTAAGATCTCACTGATGACTCCGGATCATTCCATCTCTCTCAGTCCAGCTTACCTTACAGGGCTATTGCAGGGGAAAGTAGAAGGAAGGTGTATATTTGTGCTGCACTGGACTCCTGAATTAAAAGCAGGACGTAAATCTAACAAACAAATAAATAACAAGACTATGATCCAACAATGAAGCTATTTTAAAAAAGACAGAAAGCATCCCAGGAAATATTTACCTAATCCTTGCTTCACCATTTCCTAAATGCAAAGAAGACTTGAAAGTGATGCACTAATGATGTTACATAGAATAGAATAGAATAGAATAGAATAGAATAGAATAGAATAGAATAGAATAGAATAGAATAGAATAGAATAGAATAGAACAGAACAGAACAGAACGTATTCGCCAAGTGTGTCTGGACACACAAGGAATTTGTCTTCAGTGTACATGTTCTGTTCTTACATACAGGTTACAATTGACAAACTATTTTAACCAAGTGCAGAGAGCACCAAGGCCCCTTATTTCAACCCTCAGCTGCAAATATTCTCCTTTATTGATCTGGTTAGACCAGCAAAAAGGAAAAAAAGAGAGAAATATCAACAACGAGGGAGAGAAAATTCACTGATCTTTCACATGGCTTGGAAAGAGATAAAAACTGATGGCCAAAGGCAACTGGAGCATATTCAAAAAACAGTGATGCTGGCCATCACTCCCGCTGATCCTTATTTTTAGACAGATCTTGTTAGCTTGGCTGGACAAGAAAGACTGAATGAGAAACAGCCTGGCCTCAACGTTCTTGAGAAGAGGTGGGCAACTTGTCTTCAGGCCAGATGCGGACCCCTGGACTCATTTCAAAATCTACATGCCAAGGACCAGCTGGTCTCTCCGACAAGAGCTCTCGGCAGCATGTTGATTTACAGTTATTTACAGAAAACAGGACAAGGTGGGTAAGAAAGAGGAGAATGGACATCCCCACCCACTACTTAGCATCAAGCCCAACAGATTGGGGAAATAGACTCAGAACAGAAAAAAGGCTGGTCATTCTTGCATCCAGTAACACTGGAAAATTAAGTGAACTTCTGACAGCCCCTGTAATTTTTCTCCCATTTCTAAAGCTCTCCTTTATCCCTATTCGGTGCAACTCACTCACTTCAGTCAACATGCTGCTCTTCAAAGTGAGATGCAAGAACAGGACTGTAAACTGACAGTCTTGGATTATTGTTTGTCTAGCATTAGAACTGAATCAGGCCCCCTGACCTACATCTCTCCAAACAAAGCAGAGGTATTCTTTAAGGTTCTGGCTTATTAACCTGTGTCTTCTAGAACAAGAGGCCACATGTCACATTCCATAAATGGTCGTATTTGATCATGACAGGCAAGTCCGTTTACATGCTTATTTAAGGAATATCTGACAAATCTACCAGCAAAAAAAAAATCAAAAAATCTAAATAATCTCCCGCAATCGATAGTACATATCGAAAACCTGGATGAAGGATCACTGTTTTCATTAAGTCACCTAAAATCCACTATCATGGGGGGAGGGGTAAACACACTTCTCCAGGTAGGAATCTACCATCATTGCAAATCATTTTCAGTTAATGTTAAAAGTCCAGCTGGATGCAAGTCCCTTATAAAACATGTACATTTAGAGAATAACCCCTTAAAGGAACTTTGTGCCACTTTACTGTATGTCACAGGGCATGAACTTTCAGATCAATTTATTAAAGTTCTAACTGACATCTTTATAGCAGTATATATGGTGATCCTTGCTATTTTTTTCTACAATGACAACCTGTGAGGTTTATTAATTGCTGAATCCCTTAATCGAATGCTTAAGTCAGAGGTTTTCAACCTGGGGTCTATAAACCCCTTCGGATCCATGGCAAGTTGCCATGGGGTCCGCAGACAGGTCAACAAAAATTTGGAAAAAGCAATAGACATGAATTGCCGATAAAGATACACCCAACTGAATGCTGAATTCCAAAGAAAAGCAAGGAGAGATAAAGAGACCTTCCTAAATGAACACTGTAAAGAAATAGAGAGAAATAATATAATGGGAACGTCTAGAGATTTCTTCAGGAAAATCAGTGAGATCAAAGAATTATTCCAGGCAAAGATGGCCATGATAAAAGACAAAAATGGCAGGGACCTAACAGAAGCAGAGGAGATTAAGAAGAGATGGCAGGAATACACAGAAGAACTATATAAAAAAGACCTGAAGGTTCCTGATATATACAATGGCGTGATCGCTGACCTTGAGCCAGATATCCTGGAATGCGAAGTCAAGTGAGCCTTAGAAATCATTACTAACAGCAAAGCTAGTGGAGGTGATGGTATTCCAGTTGAGCTATTGAAAAACTTAAAAGATGACGTTGTTAAAGTGCTGCATTTCATATGCCAACAAATCTGGAAAACCAAATAATGGCGGATTGGAAAAGGTCAGTTTATATTCCAATCCCAAAGAATGGCAATGCCAAAGAGTGTTCAAACTACAATTGTGCTTATCTCACACGCTAGCAAACCTATGCTCAAAATCCTATAGTCAGCTTCAGCAGTATGTGAACAAAGAACTACCAGAAGTACAAGCTGGATTTCGATGAAACAGAGGAACTAGAGATCAAATCTTTTTTTCAACATCATGCATACTTTTTTGAGCAAGATTTTTCAACCCAACCAGACAAGGACCAGCTGGAGCAAGAAATTGCTGGCTAATCACAACAAATAGAGGAACAAGTGGAGGCGAGAGCCCAAGAGTTGAGACCATTGACTGATGAAGGAGAAATTCCAAATGTGAGAATACAGTCAAAGGAACCCAGAGTGGAAAGAATTTTAAGACAGAGGAAGAAGTAAAACAATACTATGGCAGACAAAAATGGAATTGTTTCAATAAACATAAATGGACTAAATTCACCAAAGAAAAGGACTATGATATTTTAAAAACTGCTAAGATTAAATATGGATATAATTTATTTACAAGAAACATATGTGATGGTTCAATATCATAAATTGTTAGAATATCCTAAACTTGGACAATTATATTATACCTCTGCGGATAAAAAGAAAAAAGGTATAGCAGTATATATTAAAAATAAAATAAAGGCAAAACATATTTATAAAGATGCTGATGGAAGAATTTTGATGATAGAACTTTTTATACAGCAAAAAAAGACACTCTTGGCAGTTATCTATGCACCAAATGCAAAACAATTTTTTTTATCAGAATTTGTATAATAAATTAATAGAACTGGACTATAACAACATTTGTCTAGTTGGAGATTTCAGTGCAGTAACAGATGCAAAGGTGGACTATAAAAGTAGTAAAAAAAAGGAACTAGAGTTCAAATTGCCAACATTTGCTGGATTATGGAAAGAGCAAGGGAGTTCCAGAAAAATTCATTGACTATGCTAAAGCCTTTGACTGTGTGGATCACAATAGACTATGACAAGTCCTCAAAGGAATGGGAGTACCAGACCACCTTACCCTACTCCTGAGGAACCCGTATGCAAACCAAGAAGCAACAGTTAGAACTGGACATGGAACAACTGACTGGTTCAGAATAGGGAAAAGAGTACGACAAGGCTGCATACATGATGGAGAGCACATCATGCGAAATGCTGGGTTGGAAGAATGACAAGTTGGAATTAAGATTGCCTCAGATATGCATATGATGCCACCCTAATGGCAGAAAGTGAGGAAGAACTAAAGAGTCTCTTGATGAGGGTGAAAGAAAAAGTTGGATTGAAGCTCAACATTAAAAAAAATCCTAAAATCATGCCCCATCCCTCCCTGGTAAATAGAAAGGGAAGAAATAGAAACAGTGACAGACTTTATTTTCTTGGGTTCCAAAATTACTGCAGATGGTGACTGTAGCCAGGAAATTAAAAGACGCTTGTTCCTAGGGAGGAAAGCTATGGCAAGCCTAGACTGCATTTCAAAAAGCAAAAACATCACTTTGTCAACAAAGATCCATAGTAAAAGCCATGGTTTTCCCAGTTGCAATGTATGGCTGTGAGAGTTGGGCTATAAGGAAGGCTTAACATCAAAGAATCGGTACCTTTGAGTTGTGATGCTGGAGAAGACTCTTGAGTCCCTTGGACTGCAAGGTGATCAAATCAGTCAGTACTGGAAGAAATGTACTGCGACTGTTCATTAGAAGGACAAATTATGAAGCTCAGACTCAGACTTTGGTTTTTCTTTCTCCATTAAAGATCTGAAGAGTCAAATTTGCATTTTCTATCCTAGACAATGAGTTCAAACTCTTGACTATTGACATTATCATCTTAGCATACCACTGAGTGTGGTGGCTCATGGGGTTATAATGCTGGGTTGACAAACTTCTAGGCCATATTTGAGACCCAAGTGCTGCTGTGTGATATTCACTCCAGCTCTTGTCAACTTAGCAGTCTGAAAGTATGCAAATGTGAGTAGACAAATAGGTGAACTTATTACTGAGGCATGAACACAGCCCTAACTGGGTGTCCCTGAGCAACAGTGATGTCACTGACTAAGCCTTTCAGTCTTTAAATAATTTGATGCTTCTGACATGAACATGAGTGACCATTGAATCATTATGTTCACTTACTGGACACTGTTTTAAATGTCTGGTATTTAGTAGACCCTAAGAGAAACAACTAACTCTTGATATTTCCCCCAGGCGGAAGTGAGTTTGCAGTGAAGTCAGGCAGAGTTTCCTTTCTTTTCCCTCTACAGGCAGAAAGTTAGTTCTGTCTGAGGAGTTGAGGGAACCATAAAAGTGAAGGTGATGACCGTAATGGCACCATCATTTATGTTTTATGTGTATATCATATAAAATGTGGGCAGAGCATTGATTGCATGCAACAAATGTGTGGGGTTTGACAACAATTCCTCCCTCCTTGTGTTTTTAGGAGAGTTTGGACTTTGGAGTTGGCTTAAATGAAAAATATACATTTTAGCACTTAGATTGAATATAAATAAAGATTTATGTACTAAAGACAACAATAGAGTCACTAATCCAAATTTGAACAGGTAGCACAGATAATACATACTAATAAATAAAATCTAGTGGATATCAATAGCAACTGAACAGAATTTTACAACTTTTCTGAAAATGGTCAGTGACCTGTCAGCTGAGAGAAAGCAAATTATCCCCTTTTCTGAACTTCCACCAGGGCTGATTAATAAGCATATTATTAATTCCTTGTGTCAGGTCACATAAAAGGGATAGACAAGAAGAAGATATTAAATTAATTCAACTTCCCACACCAGCCAGGGCTTAAGGCTCTCCTTGCAAGAGAACATTATTAAATCTCTCTTCTTGCAGTGAGGGTGGAAAAACATCAGATCTGCTAAAGTAAGGACTCTACTGAAGTAAGGTTGAACATAAAGTGTTAACCAGGTGAGAAGTAGTTGAAAAGGTCTTTCCAAAAAACACGACCTCAAATTTTAGCACTTCTTTTGGGGATAGAAAAAGCAGTAATATGCTGCTGAATTTCAACAGAATATCTGTTGGGAGTTTTGGAGTTGCAAAATGGGGCCAAAGATAGCAGATAGTTTATTAACTGAAGATTGTCCATCCCTGATCTACTAGATGTAAAGTTCTTCCATTACCTTGAAAAGGACCAAGACCAGACCTTACACCAATCCATGCTGAAGTTGGTGTAAGTTACCTCCATTGTTTTCAACAAATAAGTCTTAGGATGAATTGCACTATATTTACAATATACTGTTTTCCTGGTCATAGTTAGCAAAAACTTTCTGTAAGTTGTTAGCTATGGAGGAAAATACAATTTAATATTTTTATCATACCACCATCCATTATTTATACTGACAAGCACAATCATCTGTAAGGCGGCTCAATAGCATCAGATGTCATGATGTCATACCATGTTTCCCCAAAAATAAGACACTGTCTTAAATTAATTTTTGCACCCAAAGATGCGCTAGGACTCATTTTCAGGGGATGTCTAATTTTTCCACCGAGGCTGCCCAGAACCGGAAGTCTGAGACCTTATTATCGGGAGGTCTTATTTTCGGCAGATGACTTATATTTCAGTGAGAGGCAAAACTGTAAGTAGGTCTTATTTTCGGAGGATGTCTTACTTTTGGGGAAACAGGGGTAATAGAAATTAGTAGAAACTAAAACTAAACTAGTAGAAATCCTCATAACACTAACACTGATTATAGACTTCATAACATTCATGGATTTGCCCTCAGACCAGAAGTCCTCTGGAGGTCTTCCCAGAGAGCATCTGCCTGTACAGGTAGCCCTCGACTTACAAAAGTTCATTTAGTGACGGTTCAAAGTTACCACACCACTGAAAGTAAGGCGACTGAGTACCGTTTTTCAGAGTTACAACTTTTCCAGCATCCTGATGGTCACGCTATCAAACTTGGCAACCGACTCCTATTTATGACGGTTGCAATGTCCCGAGGTCACGTGACCTTCTGACAAGCAAAGTCGGTGGGGAAGCCAGATTCACTTCATAACCGTTTGCGGCTAACTTAAACAACTGCAGTGATTCACGTGACAAATGTGGCAAGAACGGTCGTACAAAAGGAGCACAAACCTCCCTTAACAAATGTCTCACTTAGCAACAGATGTTTTGGGCTCAATTATGGCCTTTAAGGACTTCCTAAATGTCATGATCCACCTATTTTTTCTCCCCAAAAGCAAAATTCAGGGTCTCTAGAGTTTGGGTTCATTCCAACATGTGACGAAGAAATTTGACTAAGAAAATGGTAGGTGGGAAGGCTTCTTCAATGATCTTTTATGCAGAGACACACACACACACTGCTTGCGTAACCCCAGATAAACCATCTCCTCGTTGGGTTTAACATTAGCCTCATCGACAAAGTTTCAAAGCTTTGAATCCCACATAAACCTGCCGGAGGTGGGAGAAAAGTTCAGCTTGAGAGACGGACGTCTCCTACAAAGTACAGAAAGAAAGGACGTTTCACCTTGTTGCCTAAACAGTTGCCACCCCTATGACAACTGTTCTATGATAGGCCACCCACCTCTGTGGCAGCTATTTTGAGAGAAGACCCACAGCATGCTCTCAAAATATCAAGAGCCTAAAGTTGTGAAAAGCTCTGGTAACGTGTTTATGAATTCATCTAGTTGATGTTTCCATGGATTCATTTAGCTGATGTTTTCAAGGATTCATCTACTTGAGGTTTTCATGGATTCATCTACTTGATGTTTCCATGGATTCATCTACTTAAAGTTTCCATGAATTCATCTAGTTGATGTTTCCATGGATTCATCTACTTGATGTTTTCATGGATTCATTTAGTTGATGTTTCCATGAATTCATCTACTTGATGTTTTCATGGATTCATCTACTTGATGTTTCCATGGATTCATCTACTCGATGTTTTCATGGATTCATCTACTTGATGGTTTCATGGATTCATTTAGTTGATGTTTTCATGGATTCATCTACTTTATGTTTTTTTTCACTAAGACCTCAAAACAGCATCTTGACAGTGGGGCAATAGTGACGGTTCTAGCCAACCTTCATCCATGGAAGCTTCCTAGGAGATTCTGGGACCAATCATTCTTTCTAAGTCCACTCAATCGTCTTGTAGGGAGGTTATGAAGAAGGTATAATGCGTAAACCAATTTAAAACTAGATATTTACATGCAAAGAGAGGACTCCTTGGAAAAGACTCTGATGCTGGGAAAGATGGAAGGCAAAAGGAGAAAGGGAACGGTAGAGAAGGAGATGGTTAGATGAATAGATATTGCAATGTTTGTTATTGTTTTAATGGTTTTTACTGTTTAAAAATGTTTTTAAGATTTTAACTATAATATACGTTTTTGAAGTAGGAGTCATCCAAAATCATTTGCTGAGATGAGCAGCTATAGAAATCAGGAAGGGAGGTAGGTAGGGAGGGAGGTAGGTAGGTAGACAGACAGACAGACATTGACACAATGAACATGAATTTGAGCAAACTCTGGGGAACAATGGAGAACAAGGGGGCGGCCTGGTCTACTGTAGTCCATGGGGTCCCACAGAGGCAGGCATGACTTAGCGACTTCACAACAACAACAACCTGCACCATGCAGGAAAGCCAAAGCCTTGCAAGAAGAGTGTAGAGTTGAACCAAGATCAGAGAAAACCGAGAAGCCAAATTCAAAACACATAATCCCATTGCCCATACATCTGCAAGAACTTATTAAATTTAAAAAAAAACAGCCCTATTGACTTTCAACATTCAAGAGGACGTCTCTGTAACAGGTATGTGGGAATGACCTTGAAAGACAAGAGGAACAAATGCTGCCTAGGTAACATTCAGATAAAGGGTGGGGGAGCCTGGAGCTGCATAACAGGCAGAGAAAGAAACTTAGGAAGGGACTGGCTTAATTTACCAGGCTGTAAAAAGAAATGGCAGAAGATTTGTACTTTCAGGCTACAGAGTCTTGTCTATCGGTGAGCAGCAAAAGAGAAACTACTCTGAGTAAATCCTCTTAACATTTAACAAACTAAAGTACAATCCGCATAACTATTAGACACATGAGGGGGATCCTTGGTGCTTTCTGAGGTTGGCTGCTTTCTTGCAGATGTTTCTTGCAGACTAGGTAACAACTAGGAATGCTACCTTGGTTGAGTAATGAAATGTATGCATGGGAACAACCAAGCTCAGAGAGCATGAAGGACCCCTCATTTCAATTCTGAGCTATAAATATTAGGTATAGCTGCTGATACCCGTGCTCCGCTGGAGAAGAGCAATGAGACATGACTGCCCGGCTCCTCGCCGGCCTGGGGGAGACACAACCAGCCGGTTCCACGTGGAGAAAGAGGCGGCGGCAGCGGGAAAGGCGAAGGGATAGGCCGAGTCCGTTAGCGAAGTAGCCAAAGGTAATTGTAATGTAATTAAAAAAGAAACATCGACAGCACCAAACGTCAACCAGCCCACAACCCCCACAACCAGCACTTTACCTCCCAATGACCCTAACCTGATTCCCTTATCACAAGACCCATCACAAGCCGCTCATCTGTCCTGACGGCACTCGGCCCCTCACAAGACCCATCACAAGACCTTCACATGATGGGACCCACCCCTGGCCCCACTCAAGACCCATCACAAGCCCCTCATCTGTCCTGACGGCACTCGACCCCCTCACAAGACCCATCAGAAGACCTTCTTACTTGA
>JANHFO010005880.1:280551-298754 GCA_032468095.1 Pareas carinatus | reverse complement strand
ACACTGCCCCCCCTTTTTTTGGGGGGGGGGAAAGCGCATCTTATGGTGCGAAAAATACGGTACTTTGGTCTCTCAAAAAATAACTAATGTATCCACTGGATACATCCACCTTATCCCTGGATTTTAAAGCAATTGGGAGAAATCTGTAGATTCTTCCTCTAT
Source organism: Pareas carinatus (assembly GCA_032468095.1). Classification (NCBI taxonomy): domain Eukaryota; kingdom Metazoa; phylum Chordata; class Lepidosauria; order Squamata; family Pareidae; genus Pareas; species Pareas carinatus. Next base: position 298,592 of record JANHFO010005880.1, on the reverse strand, counting down.
CCCTGAAGGTTTGAAACTGCACTAAGGACATCTTTTTTTGAACCCCCCCCCCATTGTTCACAATTTTCTTGGTTCTCTGAGACCTCACACTCAGAGCTGCGATGCTTCCTTTGGCACATTCCCCAGCCTGACCTTGATTCCCCAGCACAGCAGGCATCGTGACATGATCCTGCTGGGCAGCCTCAAGCTCGGTCTCAAACAACTCTTCTTTGCACTGTACCAAGTTGGAAAACTCTGTGGTCTGCAATTTGCTGCCTTACTGTGCAGTATAGGGTTAACGGCTGTTTTAAGTAATCCCCCGTTACTGTTGTTCTGTAATATAGAAAATGGACGGCCTCCAGCATTGTAAAAGGGCTCTGTTCACACCACCTCCCTGCAAACCAGCCTCACCCCAATTTGCTGACCTTTTCCATTTCAGGGCTCCCCACAAAAATAGTTCTGACTCCATTCTGTGATTCCACCCTCATCCTGCTATTCTAATCCTCAGCTCTCTGTAAATAGCTCTGCTTATGCCCATGATTCCTGCAAACCTGTCCCTGGGATTACAGATGCAAATAACTCAGCTTCACCCCCTGTTTCTCATGTATAGGCCGGCAACCAACAATGCCAGTTCTAATATCCCAGAACAGCGCTGCCCACAGCTCCAGTATTTCAACAACAGCAAACCTGCTGTTTCTAGATTCTAAAATTCTGCCAATATTTTCCAGCATGACATGTCCTGTAGCTTCCTATTTTCTGTTTGATTTTAAGTACCTTGAACAAGTAGGATTCACGTAATTTAAAAATTTGCAACTTGGCCTTGAGCATGTCAGTGCTTTATTATTTCAAAAATGAAATCTGTCAGAAAGAATTGCTTTCTTCTTTCTCGAAGAAATCCTGCTTATACATCTCACTTTGTTAATGTACATGTTGTCCAGTTCCCAGGAATAAAAGAAAGGTTTTGAAATATGACTCTGTATGTATTCAGATCTCCTTCCCCCCCCCTCTGCTAGCCCACCACAGACTGACTGCAAAACAAAGGCATGCACCCCATGCCACAACATGGATCACTCCTGCCGACTTGGTAGTAGCACCTGCTCTTTTTATAAGCACCTAAAACACATTTATGAATGTCTGTCTGTTTTTTAAGATTAGTATTTGAAGGAGAAAACTCATGTGAGATAGTAAAGCGGAGGCCAGGGATTGGTGATATCTGAGTGTAAACATCTGCTCTCTTTGATTGCAGGAAATTACATAGTTTGTCATTATAAAGCCAGGAAAGTGATATCTTTTTCTGCCAATGGAGGAGTTTGCAAGAGTTGAGATATATAGAATTTGCCATTAGCACAATAGAAAGGTATATCTATGCCAAAATGTTCTGTAGTCAGCATTTCAACACACTCAGGTTTTGGGGGGAGCCAAACATGGCTCATTCAACTCAAGGGCTTTGATTTCTCATTACTGCATCATGAGTCAGTGGTTTGCATAACAAGAGTCTACTGATGCGACTTTTCCAATTGTTGGAAGGTGCACAACCTGGAAACAAAAGAAGGAAAGCGACTTGTACCCTAAGTGGGTGTAGCTCCCCCCCCTTCTTGCAACTTCTTGGGTGAGCCTCTGAATAAACCGGAATAGAGGGGGGGAGGGGGGAGGCAACAGAGATTGTGCCTGGTTAAGCCCTGGGATAGATTGACCCTGACAGATGTTTACAGTGGTGCTGAAGGAGGGTTATTACAGAGCCGCAGACTAAACAGATCTTCATGCAGGGAGGGGGCCATAACCCCCCAGCCCCCCAGTTCTACCAAACCTACATCTGAAAATGGGAGAAGGAAATGGCAATTCCAGAATGTGGCCCCAGGTTCCATGGCAGACCAGGAGCCACCTGGGGAAATTGGGAGCTTGTGGGAAAAGATGCCCACGATTGCCTCAGTATTTTCTTCCAGAGTGTTTCCTAGCTCAAGTTGCTCTTGAGGAGTGGGCTCTTAAGTGCTGGACCTGGGGGTAAGATATGTCCCGAGGAATGGGCAGAAGGCAGCATGACTCAAGTGAGAGATGGACTGGAGGCAATTCCTTGTGGGAAAGAAAGGAAGCCAGGCAGAAACAATGGTTTATTTGGATTTTTAAAAAATCTATGGATGCTCCCAACATCGAAAGCTTTAGGAAACATAGGGAAAGGTGATGTCTGGTGGCAGAACACTTTGATGAAACAGACATATTTCTTGGAAAGTTTTGGGCTGTGCCTGCATGTGCATGGGGTGGAATAGAATGGGATGGTGAAAGAATTCCTATTATTTCCCAGAACTAAGAGCTCCCAGGATCCTGGTTCCTGCCAGCAACTGTCTGTCATCCTAATTCACTAATCCAGATCCATGGAAACATTTCAATCCTCAATTCAAGGTCAGGATGTAGCTTTGGACCACCAGTGTGTTAACATTCCTCTACATATGCAAAGCAGTAGAAGCAAACAACGTTAATTTGCTCACGTCCATTTCTGCAAAATTGCATTTGAAGATTTGGAAGGAAGAAAAACATGCCTTCGCTTTATTTGCATTTACTTTTATATTTATGCACTATCCATTTTGGCTCTCCGTTCAACCCTCCAGAGTAGGCTTGTCAGCAGTTTGCCTTCAAAGCAGTCCCCGCTCCAAATCGGTTGCCAATCAGGGCTCGCTTCTTGAATGTAGTCTCTAACTGCTGGTTGCTGAAGTCAGCAACTAGGTTCACATGTGCAGCCATGGTTAATCAAGGATTTTTGAATATTCCACAATTAGCTGGATGTGAACAACTCACTCAACTGTAGTCTACAACTTACTGTGCACAATAACTTAGTTCGCACAAGAGACCCAAACCAAATCAGTAACATTATGTGAAGTAGACCACAGAGTGACAGAGGCACTAGGACTTTTGGGCTTTCCAAGAATGAAAATGTGATGGGAACAAAATGCTTGACTATATAGATCTTTTAATTCATACAATAAAGCAAGGTTATACCTGAAAACATCTGCGTGTTATTGTGCACCTCCTTCATCTTATCTTTTTTGGGTTAAGCATATTTTGTTCCTTGAATCTTTCCTCATAGGATTTCTTCTATATACTTCTAACCATCATCATCAACTCCGTTTGTCAATATCCATTCTTAGAAACTCCTTCACATTAATAAGCAAAAAGTAAAGTTTGATTTTAAATGGAGACTTAGCCGATCACTAGCCCATGAGAAGAGATGAGGAAGAGAAGGAAATTGCAGCTTAACATAAACAAGGAGTGGATAAGACAGGTTTAGCTAATTTAAATGAATGCAAGACTCCATGGCCAGATGGATTACACCCCCGGGTACCAAAGGAATTGGCAGAAGTATTGCAGAACCACTCTCCATAGTCTTTGAGAATTCTTGACATCATGGTAAGGTCCCACATGAAAGAGAGCAAATGTCTGCATCTTCAAGAAGAGGAAGAAGGATGACTTGAGAAAGTACACACTTGACAGCTACAGTATATTGAGCAAAGTCGTCAAAAAAAATTGCATGCTTATGAACACTTGAATAAGCATGCTATAATTAATGGGAGCCAGCAAGGTCTGTCACTAACAAATCATGCCAAATTAACCACATCTATTTTTTTGATAGAGTTATTGATTTAATAGGTCAAGGAAATGCTATAGACAGCCAATTCCACAAGGATACATGGGAAGACTTTCTTCTAGACTGGACAGTCTTCTACTGATGCTAGAGCAATTAGTCATGAAGATGCTGCAATTTGAGAAAGAGGTTGGATTAAATAACCTTCGAGATCATCATGATTCTGTGGTTCCACATCATGATTATCCCAGAGGAAGTGTACCTTTTTTGCCTGGTTTGGTCCCAAGTGAGTGAAAAGTAGTTATAAATTTCCATTCTCAGATAAAACCATGTGGAATTTGTCCAAACTGGACAAACAGGACAGAACTGGGTACTAATTAAATTTGGAGTTAAGTAATAATGTCAGATTAAGGTCTAACAACACACCTCTTCTCAGTCCCCACCTGGAGCGATTACTGAGGATTCAGGGATAAGTGGATAACTTCAGGTCAGAACCTGACTCTGAGACTTGATGGGGTTTTGGTTTCCATTTGTTTCGGTGTATGGGACAGGTGTATGGCATAGGCAATCTTATGATTAGAGAAAAATCTTAGAGAAAAAGCAAGGCAAAGTTTTGGAAGAATTATCCTTCCTTTTTAGTGAGAACTTAACAAAAAGAACCCTAGGTGTACTCCAAGAAAGTCAAATAAGGATTTAATGCACAAGATAGCAATTAGCCATCTTTGAGACCACATACCTTCTTATAAATGCTAAGCCTTACATTCCAATCTAATCCCACACCGATATATGCATAATCCTACCCACTTTGGAGCAGGATTACATCCTCCGTGGTTGCTCCTCCTGTTGGTAGTGTGTTTTCATATGTGAGCCCATGGCGCATACAGTTTGCACTTAAAAGAGTTTACCAGAACAACATTCCTGTTATGCAGGTAATCCTCAGCTTATGACCACAATTGAGCCTAAATTTTTTGTTGCTAAGCAAGATTGATGTTTAGTGAGTTTCACCCCGTTTTATGACCTTTCTTGCCACGATTGTTAAATAAATCCCTGCAGTTGACAAGTTAGTCACACGGTTGTGAAGTGAATCTGATTTCATCATTTGCTTGCCAGGAGGTCGCAAAAGGGGATCACATGACACCCTCCCCCCCGCGGGACACTGCGACCGTCCTCTATATGAGCCTGGGTGCCAAGTGTCCAGATTTTGATCATGTGATCATGGGGATGCCGCAAAGATCGTAAATGAGAAAAATGACCCACAACTTGTTTTTTTCAGCGCCGTTGTAACTTTGAACAGTCACTAAACGAACGTAAGGATGAGGACTGCCCGTATCTGTACAGCCTGCAGTAACAACTATGAAAAACATCTTTGAGACATCGCCGTAGAGAATCTGCTCAAAGTGTTTTCCACCTTTGGAACTCTTGGCTTAAGCCCAGTTGCACCTCCAGGGCTTTTCCTTGTGTTTCCCATTTGTGTTTCTTTCCTCCATTAAGGCTTGCCCATTAACAGTTGATCAGCCGCCGGCACAAGAGTTGTGAGTAACTTAGCAAAGAAGGCTTGCCTATTGACTCCACCTTCCTGAAAAGCAAGCATGCAGGACCAGCTGATACAATTCCTAAGCGGCCGATGAATTGTCCTTTGAAGGGTCCTTAGGGTTGTTTTTTTGCAGATGTGTCATTATTTATTTATTTATTTATTTAGATTTATATACCGCCCTGCACCCGAAGGACTCAGAGCAGTGTACAGCCATTAAAAACACACATAAATGCAAACAGATTTTAAAATTAATTAAAACGAATTAAATTAAGGGCTGATTAAAATACTTGAATCCAAATAAAACCCTGTTACGTTTAAAAACCCCACCCCGAGGGGACATGTAGGAAATCAGGATAGGCCGGCCTGGATAAAAAAGTGGGTCTTAACGGCGCGTCGAAAGACCCGGAGATCAGAGATGGTACATGACTCAAACCAGGCGACATCATCAGCGCTTCTGAGGAGTGGAGTTTGCTCTCAGTCTATATTCTAGTGGGTTGCTCTAATCAGGGAGTGACTTGGAGGTTCTTTGGATGGGCTGTTGACCATTAGCTTGTTTGACAGCTATTTGCAATTGTCTTTTGGAACATCACCGACTGTACTGACAAATAAAAACAATGGATTCGGATATTTATTTATTTATTTTTATTTATCAAAAAATTGTATACCGCCCTTCTCCCGCCGGACTCAGGGTGGTGAACAGCCAAATAAAACAGAACATTGACAATGAAAACCAATTTAAAGGAAATTAAAACTAACTGGCCGTTATTAACTTATTAAAAATTGAAACCTAAAAATTGAAAACTATTTTAAGACCCGCCCAATGAACCAAATAAAATACATTTGCATAAAATCCCAATAAAAGGGGAACTTAGGACATATGAAATCTATGAGACTGAGAAACAACCAGTTTTCATTTCTGGTTATGGCTGTCCACACAACCGATAACACCAGTGATGCTGTCAGATCTTTAAAAAAATAAAATAAGCAGGGTTGGGCCAAGTTAATCCCTGGATGGACGGCTATTAGGGAATGTCAAGGTTAGACTTGGGCATCTCTTGACCTTTCCACGACCAAGCAGTAGAAAGCCACTTCTCTTTTGTTGCCATGAAATTTCAGATACAGGTAGTTCATTTAGTGACAGTTCATTTAGTGACTGTTCAAAGTTACAGCGGCACTGAAAAAAGTGACTTAGGATCATTTTTCACACTTATGACAGCTGTAGCGTCCTCATGGTCAAATGGTTAAAATTCAGACACTTGGCATCTGACTCATATTTATGAGGGCTTGCAGTGTCCTGGTCTGACCTTCTGACAAGCAAAATCAATGGGAAATCCAGATTCACTTAATAGCTAAGTTACTAACTTAACAAATGCACTGATTCACTTAACAACTGTGGCATGAAAAATCATAAAATGAGGCAAACTCACTTAACAATTGTTTCACTTAGCAACATACATTTTGGGCTCAATTGTGGTCGTAATTCGAGAATCACCTTTATATCTGTTGAAATTACCGGCAGATGACTCTACTTTTTTACTTTTACTTTACTTTACATTATTCAAACTATTCGCTGAGATAAGCTATGTCCCCCAAAAGTATCTCGGCCTTGAATGAAAACTGAATGTCTTCTTCCAACAGATTTTAAAATAATAAACTCCACGAGAAAAGAAACAAACAACTCCGAGCAAGATGAAAACACCACATCGCTTGGAATAGCAAATCAAGTTTCTTCTGTAAAATCTACAGATCAATCTTCTACATGTTTACTGTGAAGCAATTCCAACAGAATTCAAACACACTATTAACTGAGAGGAATTTTCAACATCACGCCCACATTAGTTTAATGGTATGGGAGTACTCATATATGTTGTTGCTTTCTGTTCCAGCCTAGCAAAAGCAAAGGAATTGCAACATGATTCATTTTGTGTGGTTCTGTTGATTTTCCTAATCTTTATGCCACTATGCTACCTACCTCTTTGCATAAATACAGAATCCTAGCCTGTATAACACTTCGTGGATGGGGCTTCAGCCTAAGTAACTATACACCAAACAGTGCTGCCTCTCAAACGTTTTGTGTGCATATGTGGATGCTGTTAATGTTGGCTGGAAGGCAAAGAAGAATTATTTTTAAATAAGCGTGCATGTTTTTAGTTCGTGTTGGTTGTCCATCGATAAATGAAACAGAAAAATGATTCCATGCATGGGTACTTAGAAGAAAAACTCTATTTTCTTTTGTAAGTTGTTTAACCTTTTTAGGATGACAAACAGCTTAATCTTAAGCATCAGTAGACTAAAGGTGCAGCTGGATCTGAGATGAGCAGCATTTATGATTCTTGTACAATTGCAATCGGAAAATCCCTTCCCTTGAAATAAAGGAAGCTTGGGGAAACTGGGAACGAATATTTATAGACAGAAGCGCTAGGAGCTCGCTCTACGGAGTTCATTTAATCCTTTTATTCAATGTTTCTTTGCACCTGGCTCCATTTGGTGGCTCTAGTAAAAAAAGAAAGAGCAAGTAGATCCACATGAGTGTAATCTTAGCCACTCCAACTCTACGTGTTCCGACAGATGTGCTGCTATGGTTGGAGAGAGCACTTACAGTAGTGCATTGATACAGGTTTATGTTTTTACCCTCATCCTGCAGAGAAGAGAATGCCCCTCCCCTGTAGCCAGATGAAAAAGAATTTCGCATCCACACAAAGTGTTTGTCAAACAAGAGCGCAAGGGAAAAATGAGACACAGGATTAGATTGTTCACATAGGCCAGCCAGGCCTTAATGGTTAGAATTGTAGGTGGTAAAGAGTGACACATCTGGAAGATACCAGCTTGGGGAAAGTTGGCCTAGGCTGAGAAGACTGTGCCTAAACTACGACTACCACACCAGTACCCTGATTAATAGCAATTAAGTGCTTTTCCATTCAGCAGAGATGGATTAAATAAATCCATTTAGGGGGAGGGATGGCACGACCATTTATGATGGCTGTCCTGCAGCCGTTATAACTTTGAACGGCTGTACTGCAACCAGGCGTTAAGTGAGGACTATTTATACATGAGACAGAGACATAAGAGGAACTGAACTTTTAGAAGGGAATTGTACTTCTTGGGACAAATTCTACTGATGCAAAACAAATTACTAGCACTCTTTAATCTTCACTGAACAAAATCATTACAACATGCTAAAAAGTTTTCTTTCTAATCCTATTTTCTGTGAGCGTTGAAGGCTTGACATCTTAATAAAGAAGATTTTCAATTCAGAACATAATACATCCTTTCCCAGCCTGAAGCTTTCCAAATAGGTCAAAGATTATTTTGGAAAATTTCGGATGCATTACAGAGTGGCACAGTGAAAGAAAGGTTATCATTTTTCCACAGTTCCTAGGATAATCTTAGGTGAGAAAAATATTCATTTACAAGAGGCTAGCAGTAAAAACATAGTTCATTAGTGTCGTTTATCCTTATCCTTCTTCTGCTCAATTCATAGTGTGTTTTTAATATATAGTGGTTGCAAAGAAACCTCAGAAGTATGCTTGTTTGTACAGAGTATAATGCAGGGATTTCTCTAAGAGCCAAAAGGCGCCTAGCAATGTAAAATGTCGGATGTCCCTTGGCCAGTTGGGGAATCGTTCTGTCCTGCATATTTTAAATTCAAATGCCAGCTCTGCAAACTGTTTGATGCTACTTTATAAACGCTCATGAAGGTGGAATAAAGATCAATATACCATTGAGGGTCATTATAATGTCTATAATACATAATCTTTTATTTATTAAGGGTCATTATAATGTCTATAATACATAATCTTTTACTTATTAATCAAATGTAGACATTGGAGACTTCACTATTCGAGCAATTCTTAGCAGTTTCAGATACAGCTGATAAAACCATATAAAAGAAATAAATCTAAAAACAGAATTAAAGCAGAATGCAGAATGAAATAAGAGCAAAGTTAAAAGAGAAGTTAAAAAGTTAAAAAATCAGAGGGAGCACTCTCAAACCACAAGCCAGCCCCAGAATTGTATATTTCAACCCCAATGCCAGTTGGCAGAGCTGGTCTTAATACTCTCTGGTTTTAACACTTACAAGGCCAAACTCACCTCTGGGAAGAAGATATTCTGTAGGGTAGGGCAACAACAGATCCTACCAGTTGAAATTCTATAACTTAATGGGGTCCGTAACATATCCTCCCTGCCTGATTGGGTCAGATGGGTTGATAACATTGGGACAAGACGGTTCCTCTGGTCCCATGCTATGAAGGGCTTTAAAGGTGATAATCAACACCTTGCCTTGGTGCCAGAAATAAAATACCATCCAATGCAGTTCATGCAGCAGTGGTCCTTGGAGTGCCCTAAAACTTTTACCAATGAGCCATGTTCTTAGATATATATACATTATGATGGATTGTTACTAGTGAATCTTCTGGGGATCTTCTATCTGTCTACGGCACACTGCAAATGATATGGCATCTGTTTATGGCGCCTGGACCTTTAGGGGGAATCAGCAGCATTGGCCAAAGGCTTTTATTATCAGTTTCACTTTCAAAACCAACCAACTGTGGTTTATATTTCACTGTGGTCTATATTTATTCTCATTTTGCAGACCCTAGACTGAGAAAATACTTGTCCACTCATTTGGTGAATTCGGGGCCAACCCCAAAAGGGGCTGGTGGGGTGGGATGAGATGGTTTGCTGTTAGTTGCATATTGTCCTTACATCCGTTTTGTTCCCACAAAGTTGTGGCAGGCTGAGCAAATGAGGGGTTTTGCAGATGATACTGGGGACCCCCAAGCAGCCGACAGGCTTGTTTGCATCAGTGACAGAGTCAAGGCTATGCCAAAAAAAAAAAGGACAGTGAAATTAACCAGACAGTGACTTTGTAAGGATTTTTCCATTCTGAGGTAAGCTGTATTGCTCCAGGAGAGGTGGGTAAAGTGGATAGCGACAAGGAATAGAAAAAATGTGAAACTGAATGAGGTGCACAGAAATTCCTAGGTGAACAGAAGGATTAATACAGTCTATGAGGTATTTCCAGCCGTTTATATAACAATAACATATCAAAGATATGCCAGGATGCTGCTAGGAATAAGAAAGCCTTTATTAGACCATCCAGTAGATTTTAAATTTCAATGTCAAAGTTAGAATTCTCTAATTCCATATGGGATGACGGGTTATTGATTCCAGGGTAACTTGCTACCTGGTAAATATGTCTAAAGTTGCAACATTAGTGAATATATTATATTTACAGACAAGGAACAAATGGAGGAGTATCAATAACCCCCTACCTAGCAGCAGCTGCAGTGAAAGGAAAATGTGCCCAAAATAGAGAATTGTTGCGAGGGATGTGAAGACAAAGGAGGTCAGAAAAAAGCAGAGGCAAGCAACGATGGCCCTTTACTACCTGTGGACTTCAACTCCCAGAATTCTCCAGCCAGCCAACACACCTTCAAGCTGCAAAGGCTGAGAAACACTGCACAAAAGGCTTGGAGGGCTGAGGCAGAGGTTTTCAAACTGTGATCTGGGGTACGGGGTCCGGGGCAAGTTGCCCAAGGGGTCCGCAGACAGATCAAGAAAAAATTGGAAAAAGTCATAGATATGAATTGTCAATTAGTAATTAGTTGAATTTGTGGAAATGGGGTTCCCCCGTGTAGCAACCACATGTTTTGAAGTCCGCAGCTTGAAAAAGTTGGGAAAACCCCTCGGCTGAGGGATCAAATCCAAGTGACATAATTAAAGCAATGAAATTGCTCTGGAAGTTGTTGAGCTGTATGCTTAGCCTCACCAATTTAGTTGCAGAGCAATATGCAAAAGGTAATAGCAGAAAAGAATAGGGAAGCAAGATCCACTATACACGCTGTATCAGTGTGCCCTTAATATTGCGCCATCCCACAGAATATATATGGATACTACGTTATAGTTTCCTGTTAGTGAAAACTAACGTTAAATCAGACACTGTGAAGAGACCCTTTTGGACTAGACTCATATCTGCCACTGAAAGCAAAAAAATTAAACGTTTCTTAGGTCTAAACTTGTGAAGCAGGCCCACCAAGCGTCTCCAGTACTTCTGGATTACAGTTGGTGAGGTCATATCTACAGTATACAACACAAGGATATGGATGCAAGTCAGGAAGATTGGCAGTTCCAGTTCTACAATATAAAGAAACTCAAATACCTTTCCCCCTCACACTGCACCTTCCAGATCAATGCTGAAAGGATATTTGAGAGACTAAGTGCTGAGACTTATAAGAACATCACAATGGGCCTGCAGAACATGGAAAGGAGGCATTTTGCACATGCTCCAGAGACTAGGAATGAAACCGTAGGCTATTCTTGTTGTGTGATTACTCAGTGGTTAAATTATACTGAGTTCGGTGGAACATATCTTGCAAGGCTTTGCATTTTATTGAGTGTTAGTCTCCCTGTAGGGGCTTAAATCTGGGAAGAATGAGCCTAGGGTTGCAGCCCTACTCAGTGTGCTTAGCATCGCATTCTGTGTATAACAAGAGACTTCCTGCAGTGTGACATATGATGGATTTCCATTGAAGGAAAGCAACTGTTCTGGATGAAAGACCTCAAGCATGCAGAGAACAAGCCATGTGTTGAAACGCTGCAAGGAAACACTTTATTTCAATTGCTGCATGTGGTGAAGGGTTACCAGATTTTGGCACCAGATTTTATAGCAAGACATTCTTAGGAATAAAGTATTGATTAGAAGCATGGACTGATAACAAAGGACAGAGAGCAGTTCAGGGATTGGGAAGCAATTGAGAGCATAGTGATCTTTCTTTGAAGCGTTCTCTAATGGCTGCCTTTGCTTTGTGTAAAACTCATTCCCATGCTTGCTTGGAGGTAAGCTTGCTTGATCTCAGTGGGATTTACTTTGCGTAAACTTAGAGTAGAAGAGGCCTGCACAGCTTCAAAACCGTCCTTTGCCCCAGTAACAAATTGAGGCCCTGTTTAGTTGACGGCAGAGGCTTTCTTGCAGGGAGGCTCCATAAGTGCCTTTCTCTATAGTTAAATGCAGAAGCCAGCAGAGCTGAAGTAAACACTGAGCTGAGCTCTGCTGAAACTAAATCTGACCAGCTTAGTCCAAAACCACAGGGTGATGTGAGCTTCCAAGAGTATCAAGGCTAGAAGGCGGGGCAAGAGGAAAATCCAAATTTCTTGAAATCAAGACGGGGAGGGGTAGAAGCAGCATTGAGGAGAAGCCCCTCTACAATATGATTTGATATAAAACCACCACTGATTAATCCTACACAGAAGAGAAATTACTAAACTTAAATTCTAGTGCCCATTAGGTTACTGAGACATGTGCAAACAAGACCCAGCAATGACCTCTCTTAGATCAAGCACAGATGAACTTAACCAGTTGAAATATCTACCTGTGAAGCTTGCAGTCAATACAAAGAGCTGAAGGCATCTCTGGATGTTTTCTTTTTGGGATGCAGCAGATTCTCTGACATGGAAACTTCAGAGGTGCTTTCTGGATTTTTCCTACTGAAAACTCCCCAAATGTTGGGAGATTAAGGCAGATTGATCCCCTTTCAGCTTGTGAACCTTTCTCTTTATTGGAAATTCTTTATTGGAAATTCCTTGGGAGAAACTAAACTCTCAGCAGGAGCACAAGAGAAGCCACTTCCCGTGGAATTTCAAAGTCCTTGCGAAAAGAAACACAGGGTAATTTGTGATCACCTTGTTCAAAGAATGTTGGGGAAAATCTTCTTTAGTGGTCTTTCTATCTAGCATAGTGCATTCACAGAGAATCTGCTTTTACAGGGATTCACAGCTGGATTTGTAGATCAACTCTGAAGCTCTCCAGAAGGGATTACAGAAAGAAGGAAGAGCCAACAGGCATAACCATCTCTTGACCTAAGTAGTTGTACGCCAGAGCACAAGAATACACAAAGCATTCTCCCATTATTACAAGCCAAATGAGAAATTGCTAGCCTTTTCATGATCTGCTATACCAGTGTTTCTCAACCTTAGCAACTTTTAAGATGTAGACTTCAACTCTCAGAATCCCTCAGTGAGCCATGGTGGCTGAGAAATTCTGGGAGTCAACGGCTACACGTCTTAAGTTCTCAATGATGAGAAATGCTGGTTTAATATCAAGAAATAAAACCAACACTGTGGATTAGCCGTTAGACTGGGGGTGGGTGGGGGATATCTTGTGTTCTAGTTTCTATAGAAAGCAAACTGTCCTTCCAGATGGGATGGAGAGACTATAGATTGAGGCAGGTGGCTTTTTTTCTTTAGAATGAGGCCGTAACATCGAGTTAAGGATTCTACTTCATTCTGCTTTGCTTTTAAAAATCTGCTGTGAGTTTAATAGGTGCAGCAAGCCAGTGGAGGCTTCACACACTTATTTCACTGCATTTTATAAAGCAGGAAATTGCCATGCTGTAATTTGGAAGTACAGAGGCGAGAAAGATTCTCCAAGAAATTGAGTTGTTTTAATGCCCTTGCTGTTCTAGAGTAGATTCCCAACAGGTGGCAGCACTTAACTAACCATCACCCATCTCAGAAAAGCTAAACAAAAGCAACCTGGTTAGTTCTTCAACGGGAGACCACTAGGAAATCTCAAGGCGGTAGCCTAGCCTGGGGTGGGGGGACATATGGAAAGGAAGTAATGACCTCCCCCATTGTACTGCAGCCTAGAAAACAACATGGACTATATAGTCACTAGGATTGAAGTCTAAAGCAAGGGAATCTTTATCTTCCGCTGTTGTGTGATTCCTTTTCTGCAGCCCATATTCATTTAACCATTTAAGCCCCATTTCTTTTCTTTTTTCTGCAGATGTCCTGCCAAGTCCCTTGCCCAGAATATTCCTCCAAACAACTAATAGTACTTCAATCCCCCACTTTTGAGATCAAACTCACCAGCCACACCCTGCCTTCATCTCCCTTGGAATTCCCATTGATTTCCTTTTTATGGAAATCTCCTCTCTCCTGGGGCTCCTCTCCCATCTGTTTTCCTGTGCCGCTATTACTACATTCAGACAATTGTGTGCCCCCCTCCCGCACCCTTGTGTTCTGTTCTTTTGGCTTGTCCTCAAGGCCTCATGGGACTGTCCTCCTCGGTTGCCTGCAATTCAATGCGGTCAAAATAGAGCTTGATTTTTCCCATATATAGTCAGGGTACGTACCATGTTGCCTTTTGTTCAAGACCTCAGACATCTCTCTCTCTGACTAAGTTCCAGTGACTAATTGTTCCACATCTTCTGGGCTATCATCCAAACAGCCTCTTGCCCATGACCCAGCTTAGTATAGATTTGCTGCACCTACCTGTGATATGTGTTTTCCTTTGTCTCCGCCACTCATCCTTGTCTACAAGGAACATCATCTGGACCCCTCTTGCTTTGCTTTGCTTTGCCAGATCTGCCTCTCTGCACTTTGAAAGTTTTCCAGTATTGGTTTAACAATGTGGTCATCCTGAGGCTGTTTGTCTTTGTGGCATCCATCTTTCCCCCCCCCCTGGTGACACCTTAGGGATCGCATTTCATTTGCAAAAATCTAACATGGATCACAGTTAACCTAACATGTTGCAACTGACATTTGTCCAAGAATGAACAAACTTTTTTTATCTTTCGGGAACCAGGGAATATCTTCTTGTAAAAAACTGGCTTTTTATAATCCTGGCTTCTACTGGCTGTCGTTAAGGAAAATGACAGAGAGCATGCTAGGAACAGTTATACTACTCATCAAGATTTTTATACTGGACCTTTGCTCCCAGGTTTAGCAGGTGCCTGGGCTATACAGGGGCTTCAACACAAGTGAAGCTTTAACCTGATCTTGTTTGTAAGAAGCTAAAATAATTGTAACCACAGATTTGTTGTGTAGACATGTTACCCTTCTTGTGGTCTTGGAAAAGGAACTGAGTTTTTCCTAGATTAGTTCTACAAATTGGATATTGTCTAGAATGTCTTCAGTACACCTACATACACCAGCAAATACTGGTACAAGGAGAACATCTGGATATCTCTAAATCTGAAGACTAGGTGAGCCGCTTTCTCTCTGTAAATGCCATGGCATCATTCCTGTTCATGCTAGTCACCCCATTGATGGAATTAATAAAAAGCACAGGAGGTACTTCATAGAAAAAGCATTGGCCTCTTCCCAGAGCGTGCCTAATTATGTGTCAGACCTGGCCCATGAAACAGTTTATTAGGTTTTGGCAGTCTCATCTGTTTTAACCATGTGGTATACATTTTGCCCCAATTTTCCATATCTAAGCAAAGGAGATTTGTTTTCAAAGATTGGGAGATACAAAAGTATAGACACTTTTAGACATTTGTTCACAATTCATTTTTGATGCCCTGATGATGGGTATGCAGAGATTCTGTTCTTAAGCCTGGCCACCTAGGTTATGAATCAGACTATACTTATGGTTTCCCCATCTCTGGCTTGGAGGATAGATTTTCTATTTAATTTATTTATTATGAAATGTATATACCGCCCATCTCACTATTCAAAGCAACTCTGGGTTACTTACAACAGGATAAAAGCAGAAATATAAAACATTAAAAACACTGAAAGTGAGTGGTCCTCAAAAGCATAGCATTTGACCAGGCGAATGGGAAGCTGCTGAGGAGATGCACCCTTAAAACTGAAGCCTCATTCAAAATGTCTTGTCTGAGCCTCAGTTGCTTTGTTTCCCTTGTTCAGGTTGTGTAATAATGCAAAGCTGTCAAGACAATTTCTACAACTTTTCTTCTCTTTAATTACCTGACTGCGGGCATAGGATCAGCAAATCTTAAACCAGCAGCAGAAGCAGTGAAGAACACTTTAGAGAAAAGAGGTGTATGTAAAAAGTGTGTACCTCTGTGTGTGCAGCTACGTGTGTATGTATGTGCATGCAAAGATAGGAGTGAGGAGAGGTTGGACAGCAGGGGGTCTACTTCTCAAATATGAACAGCTGCCTTAAATGCATCTGTTTGTGGAATAGAAGGCAGTAAGAAAATCAAGTGAAGAACAGGGAATTTACTGACAGAGTTTTGCTTTGAAGCCTCACTTGTTCCAAAATCAAGATTTAACTCATACTCTAATAAGAGGCATTAATGGTGCATCAGCACACCAGGTTTGATATTCTGAGCTGAAGCTGGTTTTCTGATAACATAGCACCTGTTGTCAAGTTAGGATCCCTCAAATACATGCAGGAATACCTTCTCCACAGAGTTAAATTTACAGTTTCCAGCCAGCCAAGTCCTGGCAGCCTTCATTTTGGATATGAAGCAATATCTGTGTCATAGTATTGGAAGAACTGTACAGAGATCTCTGCATAGGACAGACTGTATGAATTAGTCTGCTTCCTGTCATGTATCTGATTGTCCTGACATTGGCTGTTTACATTCTGTCTCTTTGCTAATTTTAAATAGCCATGTGGAGACTCAGATAGACTGGGTTAAAGAGATGCCTGTGAGATGAACAAGGTCTGATCTTATGCAGATTCTGGCAGTTTTCATGCATTTTAGATGTTTCCTCCACCAATTTTGAGCAGGGCCTGGTGCTACCATTCTCGTTCCTTATACCTATGACATCCATGTTCATTTTGAAGTCTAGATATGCCAATATCTCTCCAAGCTATTAGAGAATAGCATCAAATGTGTTTTACTCTAAAAACAGCTCTTCAATTCTACAGTAGTCATTTTCTCTCTATACTTCAAATTCATTCAAAGTGATGATATGTCTTCAGTTTGTTTGCCAAATTGATGGTGGGCACCATCAAAACTGACACCAGCCGCAACATAGAAAAACTCAAAAAAGTAGTACGAGATCAGATGATGGGGAGAGATCGGGCCCATAGAATCACTGAGAGTCAGATACAACTGAATGGATAACATGATCATCATCATCATGCCTGACCAAACCTGCAAATGTATCATAAGTTTCCTAACAGGCAAAAAGCAGCAGGTGAAGCTAGGCAAAATAACATCACAGGAGCACCTCAAGGCTGTGTGCTCTCTCTAGTTCTCTCCTCTCTATATACCGATGATTGCATCTCGAAAGACCATTCTGTCAAAATACTAAAATTTGCAGATGATACAACAGTGATTGGCCTTATTCGAGACAACAATGAATCTGCCTATAGACAAGAAATTGAACAACTAGCCTTGTGGTGCGGACAGAACAATCTTGAACTGAACTCATTCAAAACTGTAGAAATGATAGTTGATTTTAGGAGAAACCCTTTTATCCTATCACGTCTCACAATATTAAACAATACAGTATCAATAATAGAGACCTTCACATTTCTAGGTTCTCTAATATCCCAAGATCTAAAATGATCAGCTAACATCAAAAATGTCATTAAAAAAGCACAACAAAGAATATTCTTTTTGAGACAACTCAGAAAGATCAGACTGCCCAAGGAACTGCTGACACAGTACTACAAAGGAATAATTGAGTCTGTAATCTGCACCTCAATAACTGTCTGGTTTGGCATTGCAACAAAACAAAATAAACACAGACTTCAAAGGATAATTAGAACTGCAGAAAAAAATTATTGCTACAAACCTCCCCTACATTGAAGATCTATACACTGAATGAGCCAGAAAGAGGGCTGTGAAAATAATTAAAGATCCCTCACACCCTGGACATAATCTGTTTCAACTTCTTCCCTCCAGATATCACTACAGGCCATTGGAAATCAAAACTACTAAACACAAGGACACTTTCTTCCCCCATACCTTCAATCTGCTAAACAACTAACTTACACAACACTGTTAAATTATCTGGTAGGAATATATCATTATTACCCTTTTCATCCTTCCTATTATTTATTATTTATTACCTATTCTCTTATTTTTATGATAATTAACATTGCTTACATCTTACAACGTATAATAGTTGTTTCATTAGTATCTAGTTTGATTAGTAGATTGTAAGTATTTCTATGATTGTTCAAATATAGACTGTTCCAAACCTATCACAAAAATGTATCGTATGGCATGAGGAATGTGTTTT
>JANHFO010005880.1:252629-263332 GCA_032468095.1 Pareas carinatus | reverse complement strand
GATGATGATGATGATCATCATCATCATCATCATCATCATCATCATCATCATCATCATCATCATCATCATCATCATCAGGAAAACAGGATAGGTATCACTTCAGTGGGAAGATAGCAGTGCTCCATGGTGTCATGCTGACCACATGACTATAGAAATGTCTTTAGACAGCATTGACACAATGACCTTGAAACAGAGATGAATACCGCCCACTATAATCAGCAATGACTAGTGGAGTAAAATCCACAGAGTCTCCTTTACCATTTATTTAAACACTTAAAAGTATCTCCTACTTTAGTAGCTTTTTTAAAAATTCCATTGTGAAGCTATTCCTATTTGCAAGGTATGTTACCTGAACAATAAAAGAATAAAATGTAAGTATTCAACTAGAGTCCCACGTCATTATTAAATCAAAGTATAAAATTAGTTACCTCTATATTAGCAATTCTTTTCAGTTCACTTATTTCATATTAAGTTAATTCTAATCAGTCTGTCTCTGAAGGGCAGGCAAATTTAAGATCTTATCAGAAGGCTATTAAATATAATAGTTCATAATAAAATTAACAAACTTCTTTTGACAATTCTCTGTGCATATAAAACCACTTGTCTTAATTTGTGCTTTTTAATTAGAATGGGACTACCTTTTCTTAATATAACAAATAAATTATATTTTAAATCATTTCCTAGTATTAGAGTTAATGAAAGAGTTTCAACATAATTTAGAATTGCTAATGATACTGAACCAGAGTGATTGCTGTTCACTTTATTTATATTTTGTTTGGAACATTGGGTTTCTACATTAGAAAAAAATTTAGAAACTATCGGTTATACAATAAATGGAAATTCTCAATGGCTAAATATCTTTGCTGATATTTCCAGTCCATGTAATTTTTTTAATAGTGATGTATAACTCCATAGTTCATTTTTCTATTAATTATTCCAAAACTGATTTGATTATATGCTATCAAGTTACCAGTTCTTAGCAAGTACTTGGCAACGATCTGACCTTGCCCTTCAGCTTTTCCAACAGTATTTCCACTGTAATTGAGTTCACCCTCTTCTTCTCTTTCCTTCCAGCTTTCCCAGAATTATGGACTTCTCAAATATGTTGGGTCTTTGCATAATGTGTTCAAAACATATTTTTCCACCTTTAAAAAGACATCATTTTACAAGTGATAATACAACTGTTAATTATTCACTGAAAATCTCAAATAGGTAACCTAAAATTTAATTCATATAGTTGTCAAGTGCTGTGGAAATCAGGAGAATCAGGCAGTTCAAATGAGTATAAAGATATGTTCCAAGCTTAAACTCTCTACAAAAATCTGAACTACTAACAGCCAAGAGAAATAAGCGGGAGATTAGGACAGCATTCAAGGTGGGAGGGGCTTAGATCGCTTGTGGGTCTCGTGACTGATAATGTGTTTGACCCCTCCCTCAGGCTCAGCCTGGTCATCTTCTACTTTAGAATCTTTTTAAAATTCCATTGTGAAGCTATTCCTATGTGCAAGGAATGTTACCTGAACAATTAAAAAAACGTTAATGTAAAAATGTATCATCATCATCATCATCATTCAAGCTATTGTCTATTCACTGCAGGATGAAGACATCTTCTGTATGTTTCCAAGCAATATGGTGCTGAGCTTCCTTTTGCCAATTGAGCCCTCAGCACTTGCTGATGGCGTCAATCCATCTTGTTTGAAATCTCTTTTGTGGATGCTTTTTATCAAGTGAGATCCACTCCCTGACTGCTTTGGTCCACCTGCCATCAGTTCTCCTTGCTATATGACCAGTCAATTTTCATTTCAGTTCTTTCACACTCTTGATAATATCATATACTTTTGTTTGTTCTCTAATCCATGTGCAGGTCTTTCTATCTTGTCTTGTAATGCCAAGCATCTATGTTTCCATGGCTGTTTGTACCACTTGTAGCTTTTGCAACAATTGTGAGGTTAGTGTTCTTGTTTCGTTGGCACATGTTAGAGCAGGTAGCACACATAGGGTGAGGTTTTTCTTGAAAATTACATCTAGCTTCCAAATGCCTGCCAACTACATTTAACATGCCATTCAATTTCCTTTATTGTATCATTTTCCATTGAGATTTGTTGGCCAAGGTATATGTAGTGATCTACTACGTCTATGTATATAGACTATGAAATGTATACATTGGAAATAAAGCTTTTCTTTCTGTTGTTTCCAGTTTGTCAGTGTAGCTGTTGTCCATACTGCAGACATTTGTCTTTTCTTTACAAATCTTTAATGTTTAAATAATAAAATGGGTAAAGTTACATGGATTAAAATAATAAATTCGATAAATGATAAGTTTGCTATTATGTTTAGAGAAGATAAACAGGACCAACTGTAGATTTTAAAATGCAGAGTTTGTTTAAGCAATACAGAAGAATATAATTAATGTGTAAGATATAAGAGGTTTAATAGAATTAAATGATAAATTTGAGATAGAATTTTTTAAAATGGAGTAAGATGACAGTAAAATGTATAGAAGTAAAAATTGATCTTTTACATCTGAACTAAAGAAGAACAAAGGGAATTAGATGATAGATTGGTGGAGATTTGATATAGAAGCAATAAAAGAGAATTATTTAGGATGATTAAAGCTAAATAACAAAATAGATTGTAAAAATGGAATAATATTGAAGTATATACTAGACTAAGATTGGTAAATCAGGATATGGTTGACATAATACATATAAATAAAAAATGATTTTGTATGTGTTAAGAAATTATTTAAATGTGTAATAGGAAGAAGGGGCAGGTGCTAACCTTTTTAAGATTATGATTATATAAGCACCAAGGGAAGATAAATGTTAAAGTTATCCAGTTGGTGGATGCTGATTGGAATATGTTATGTATTTGTTTGTTAGAATAAAAAAAAATCTCAAAAAAGTCAATTAATGTTACTGTTAGAAAGATATGTTTTAAACTTGATCAATTAAACCGACGATATTTCTTCTTTTTACTTCTAACCATCTTTATCTTTAGTCTCTTCAAATTATGTCTTAGAACTTGATGTCTTTTTCTTTGTCTATTCTCAAAAAAATTCTTCAAAGCTCTAACAAGCCTCTTGTAAATCCAATATAGAAATTTTCTTCCAGTTCACTCTCTTGGTTTGTTATTTGTATACCACTTTTCATTCTTAAAACATCAGTCAATTTCTTTTCTATGCCCAATGTAAGCTCTTGGAGTTTTTCATTTTTAAATTCACTTTCAAATTAGTTTGTTTCTCTTCCATAATACCTTTTAAACACAGTCTATCTATAGCAAGAGACACTCTTAAAATTAACTTCTGGGTTAATTCTATGTTGCCCAGTATTTGACATAATACTCAAGATGGAGTCTGACAATCAAAGAGTAATATGGAAATGTTTTCTGTTACTAGGAAATTGTTGATGTAACCCAAAATTGCATTTGCCTTTTCGTTTCAACCATATCACACTGCTGATTCTTATTCAGTTTAATTAACAACTTCTAGACATTTTTCACATATACTGTTAGCCCTCTTTCCCTGTGAATTTGGTTTATTTTTCTAAGTGAAAATTTCATATTTTTTTAGCCCATTTCTTTTGTTTTGTGTTTTATGTCCATTTTCTGAAGTATTAGTTGTCCCATCCAATTACGAGTTATCTGGAAATTTAGCTAGCATTTCCTCTAAACTCTTCATCCAAATCATTTATAAAGATCTTGAAGGCTCCAGTTCCCCATTTGATTCCTCACCTTAATCAAGTTTGATGACCATTCTTTGCATATGATTTTGGAGCCTGCTGTATGTAACTTTTGGCTGTCATCAAGCTTCTAGTTGCTAATTTCCATATCATGGGAATTTTGCATTTAACTCTTATTATATCTTTATTTCTGCAAAGCATTTGACAATCTACTAAGGAAATTAGCTAATCAAGTAATAAGAAAAGATTAGTCTGGTAAGACTTGTTCTTCACAGATTCTTGCTGAAGTCTTATAACTACTGTACTCTTTTCAAATGCTAACAGATTAATTTCCTTATCACCTGCTCCAGAATCTGATGAAATATTGATGTCAGATGGACTGGTATGCAGTAGTTTGAAATCTCTTTCTTCTTCTTTTTGAAGATAGGGGTAAGATTTGTTCTCTTCCAATCATCAGGACATTTCTTCCATTCACCAGGGTTTCTCAGACAAAACATTTGGCCAGCTCATGAAGAAATTCCTTCAGTATCTTAGAATGCAATTTATCTGTCCCTGGAGATTTAGACTCCAAGTAAATAGATATCCATTTACTATGATTCTATCAATCTCAAGCTTCAATCCTGCCTTTGTTCTGCTTTGTGGACCACAAATTGCCTCATTGGTGAGGACAGAGACAAATAGGAGTTGCTCTGCCATTTCCTCAGTTTGTGATCTTTCAGTGGCTTGTAATTATTTTTTGAAAAAATTATTTTATTTAAAGTTTTGAAAAATAGGAGAAAAATGTAGAAGAGATTAGAAACCGTTTGTGGACTTTCTATACGCTAAATGAAACAATAGATGGTTAACAGAGGGATTTGGAGATTTGAAGGTCAACCTCTGTGAGTGAGAGTGAGTGAGTGAGTGAGTGAGTGTGTGTGTGTGTGTGTGTGTGTGAGAGAGAGAGAGAGAGAGATTTTTCTTTTCTTTCAGCACCCAGTCAGGGTGGACTCTAGATGTTGAATGTTAATAGTTAATGTTAACTATGTGTTTTTTCTTTTTATACACTATTTTTTCCTTTTTGCAGTTGTTAGGATTGAATGTATGTTTGGTTTTTTATTTTGTTTTATTGTTTTGTATTTTAATCTTATGAAAATAATAAATATATGTTTAAAAAGAGAGAGAAATTAATACAAATTTAATACCAGAAGGAAGAAAAGGGAACAAAAGAGAAAGCAAAAGTACAAAAGGAAAAAAGCAGAAAAAAAGAAAGAAAATATATAAAGAAGTGACTTCTGATCTTCTTTACAGCAGTTATACGTTCAATTAAGTTTACATCTTTCCCTAAATTATGTCATAACTCTTCTTCCTCTAATCTAAATTATGTAATCAAGATCATTCATTTTTAATTCATTTAATTATTTTTTTACATTTATTTTGACGAATCGGGTTTTATTATCCTTAGAACTCAGCTTTAACTTATATCTACCTCACCACACAACTTACATCTTTCTTGGCCTCACTCCCATCTTAAGTACAACTTAAAGATTGAATTGATATCCTTCATACCCTCGCTACAATTTCACACGTATTTTATCTACGGCTCCTTGGTGATCTATCCCTGTTTCATAAAATGTGAAGTCATATTCTGTAATTGTAGAAGCAAGAAACGTAAAATATTTGAGTTGAGAGAAACCTTATATATCATCTGGTCCAATTTTCCTGTTCAGGTAGGAATCTACTAAACCATCTCCAACAGATAGCTATTGAGCAACAGAAAATCCATCACCAGTGCAATTAAATCATGTAAAAAAATTTATTTATTTATTTATAATAAAACATAGTAAATATTTCCACATAGACTAGCCTTCTGAATTTACAATTCATCAATCTCAACAATATCGAATATACTATTAATTTTTTCTAGTACATTTTGATTCCTATTCCTTCATTCTTTCGAGCCATATATAAAATAAGTTTCAAATGTGAAAATAATCTGAATCTCCTTTTTCTTTCATTCTCATAGTCAATCTATCAATTTCTGCACAGTCTAATATTTTCTTTATTATTTCTTCTGGTGGCATTTCTTCTTTTTTCCAGTTTTGTGCAAAAACAATTCTTGCCACCATTAATATATGTACAGTCAAATATATATATTGCTTATCAAATATTTCTCGTATCATACCTAATAAGAAAAACTCAGGTTTAAACTCTATCCCTAATATTTCTCTTAGCCAAATATTTTTTGCATATTTAGAAGTCCACCACATATAAGTGTCTGAATTACATTTGCATTTCCAACATTTATCTCATGCATCTTTAAACATTTTACCATTCTTATAGGTATCATATGCCATCTATAAAACATTTAACATAAATTATCTTTATATGCTGTTGATTTTGTCAGTCTATAGTTTATTTCCCATAAATTTTGCCACCTGTCTAGATTTATATCTGTTTCTCGGCGTTATCATTGTTTCTTTAACTTGTTCAGCTTTCATTTTTAAATTTAGCAAAAAATTATTTTTATCAATTTCTCATCTGAAGCCAATAACATCAAATTGGTTTTTTTGTATAAAATCCATATAATTTAACATCTTTTTCAAATCTTGTTTTCATCTGCAAATATGCCCACCATGTAGGTTTGGATGAATAAAAGCTTCCATTGTTGAAAGCCAACCTGGAATTTTCAAATATATTTTTTGTTTTATTTTTTCTCATGTTGATAGTAACGCATTTCTTACACAGTGGTTTTGAAAATACTTATGAATCTTGTTTTTCCCATACTATAAAAAGGCGTGCCATCCCAACTGCAAGTCATGTCCCTCTACGTATAACAATCTTTTGTTCTTAGCAATATCTGTTCTTTAACCCATGTTAGTACAGATGCTTGATAATATAATGACTATTCTGGTAAACCGAAATCTCCATCAGTTTTACTGTCTTGTAACATTTTCATCGAGATTCTCGCTTGTTTACCTTGCCAAATAAATTTTAGAATTAAAGAGTTTAAGATGATAGGCTCAACATCCAGTTAGATCTTGACAGTCTTGAACATTGGGCCCTATCTAACAAAATTAAATTCTGACAGTGAGAACAATCAACCAATGGAATAGCTTGCTTTCAGAAGTTGTGGGTGCTTCATCACTGGTGGCTTTCAAGAAGAGTTTGGACAGCCACTTGTCAGAAATGGTATAGGGTCCTGCTTGAGCAGGGGGTTGGACTAGATGACCTACAAGGTCCCTTCCAACTTCTGTACTCTATATTGCAAATATATTATGGTATACATTGATTTTCTTCCTTTTATGTGATTTCAACTACTCTTTTGTCCCCATTTGTTAATTTTTTAAAGGGGAGGATACATCAGAAATAAAATCTTGATTGTTTGTGTAGTTTCCTGTGAACTCCTCTAAAGAGATATTTGAATATTTGAAAATGAAGATAATTAACTTTTAGAAAGTAGATAAAAGCTGTTCAAATCTCTGAATCCTTTCAGTTCACCATATGAGAAAGATTACATGTAACTGTTGAAATCAATAAAAAAATCTGAGAAATCTAGAAAAATTTCTGCTAGAATTGCCCAGAAAAAGAGAATTGTCAGAAAGATATCTTTTATCTGATCTTATTACAGAAATGGCATCTAAATTATTCAAAAGGAAACCTGAAGCATTTTGGATTGATGAAACAAAAATTGAACAGATATATTTGGAGAAAAAAGGGTGAAGCATTTCAAAAAATGAATACATTGTTGGTTTTTTTGTTTTTTAGAGGTGGCTCCATTGGGTTGTGGAGTATTCAGTGGCACATGAAAGAAGGAATTAAACCAAAATCGACAAAATTCATCTCTCCTGGAAGAGAATATCTCAAGTTAGTGAAGAGATGGAAGTGGAAAAGCAGTTGGATATTTCATATAATGACCTGAATTATAACTAAGCAATATTTATAAGAAAGAAGGTTTTGAAATGACCTTTATAATCCCAATCCTGAATACTATTGAAAGTCCATGGGGAAGATATCAATCGTGCAGTAGTTATTTCTGGGCTAGAAGTGTACTGCAAGATAAGAGTTAAGAAAAACAATCCAAAACAAGAATTGAAAGATTCTTACTTAAAGCTAGGAAATACTTGGAAGCTGCTTGTGGTCATGCCACTCAGTGTTCACAATATTGAGAGCTACTTCCTAGACAGGAAAAGACAAAGTCCTGTCTCAAGTGGGATCTTCCCGAGGCATGAATCTGAGCATAAGGCCCAAGGAGATTTCCACTTTAGTCTTCTGAAATCCAAGAGAGAAACTAGATACCAGAACAGAAGAGGAATTTAGGTAATATCGTGGTTTTCTTTAAAAAAATTTTTTTTATTGCTTTCATATTATGACGCACCACTAACTCAGAAGAGGTATAACAAAGGGGAAAAGAACCTAATCCAACAAATTTACATTCAGCATATACCATATTGACAAATTATATATATATCATTTATAATCCACTTATCTGTTTTTCTCTGTTTAGCTTCCATGTTGAATCCACAATTTCTATATATTCTAATTCATTATTTATTTATCTTTAATCCTTTATCTTATATTCTTCTCTTCTTCGTTTCCCTCTGGCTTTTTCTCCTTCTTACTTACCTTCTCTCTTTTACTGTCTCTCCCTCCTCTTTCTTCCCTCTGGCTTCTCTAAATCCAACTTAGTTTATCCCATTTATACCTAGCCAGCCGTCTTTCCCTCATACCTTCTAACTTGCCTCACACTTACCTTCTTACCTTCTTTTTCCTCCTTCCCATCTTTCCCTCCTGCTTTTTGTTCTTTTTCCCTTCTCATCTTATTCGCATTCAGCCACCAATCCAATTAGTTACTCTTAAACTATCTTTGCATCTGTTTCCTCATTTTTCATTTTTTATTCTCTCAATTTTTGTATAGTGCTTGGGTTAACTAATTTCTCTCTACAATGTTCATAGCTTTTAAACTTTACTGCTGTTTTTTCCTTTTCAGTTCTATCAGTTTAGGTAGCTTCTTAACTACCTAAACAACCTAAACAACATCTACAACCCTTTATGTCCTTCATGTCCTAATTTGGGGTGAACACCAATATTCCTTATTTCAGCACACATTTAATCTCCAAAACATACATCCATCAATCTAATTTTAAGTTAGTTAGCATTTGTTTCAATTCTCATTTTATACTATAAAAAATTGATACATTTCATTTGCAATATGCATCTTGGTTTAACACAAATAAACATTAATATTTCAAATTATAATTTCAATTTAAATAATTTCCAAACTTTAATACTCTCCCCATTGTTTTAATTCAGCATACAATCAAGATAAAAAATAATATTTTAACATTTTCCCTTATTCATCATCCCCAATCACTTCATATATTTTAGTCTTTTTACTTTTCTTATCACCACTACCCACCATTCATTCTGTATTTTATAATTTCTTTAGCCTATCCCTTTCTTTGTACGTAAATGTACTCTATACACTATTATCATTTGTGGATTCCTATTTATTTTATTGAACATTCCTCTATTCTTTATTCTCCAATTTTTTTCCTACTCTCTTTTGTCTACTTACAAATCCTCTATTCTGGATTTTTCCCAATCTTTCCCTCCACTATATTAGCTCTAAGTTTATGTTCTCCGAGGTTTGAATTTTTATAATACATTTCTTTTTCTAATATTTTGGAAGAGTTCTTGAATCTATCTATTTTGTTGCCCCTCAATAATATTGTCTCATCTCTTAAACCTCTGGTTCTTGTTCTTCTTCCTTAGTTTTTTTCTTCTCCTATTGTTGTTTGGTACTTCTTTTATTCTTGGAAACTCATTTTTGAGTTCCTTTTCCTCCTCCCACTCTTTTTGCAGTCAATTTCCAATTAACATCAGGATCTCTTTCATCTGTTTTGAATTGGTCATATGTTTGTCTAAATTCATATGTGGATTTTTCCTGCTCTGTTCTGGATGATTCTTGTGTTAATCAAAGTCCAAGTCTTTAAATACCAAAATTTAAGTTCTTCAATTTCCTCTTTATTGATTTGTTCTTTCTGTTCTTTAATCCATTACTTTTTTCAGCAGCATGTAGTAGTTCTTTTTTATAATTCAGTTCATTTTCTGTCCCTTTTTCTTTTTCAGGCAAGTTCATTTATAATCCTCCAAGGTCATCACTTTCTTTCCAACATAGCAATTTTCACTTTCAAAAAGATTTCTACACAGAACCAACACACAATTTAAACCCAAATTTAGTCGGTTCTTTTAAACAGAAGGTAGTAGTTCTTCTTTATAATTCAGTTCATTTTCTATCTCTTTTTTCCTTCTGTTTTTAAAACAAATTTATTTATAATCCTCCAATATTGTCGCTTTTTTCCAGCATAACAGTTTCCACTTTCAAGAAGTTCCTACACTGTACCAACACACAGTTCTATGTCCAGAGGGGAAATTCAATTACAATAGCTCCTGCTCACTCAATTCGCCTCCATCTTCTTTCTATAGTTAATCTCCCTTAAATTTCAGGTGCCACTTATTTTTTATTTTTTGGGAGTATCTTGCTTAATTTTCAATTTGTAAATACCTCCAAAAGATTTTATTACAGGGGGGTTTCATTTGTAATTCCATTTTCTCACCCGGGTGTTTGCTGCTTATCTTGTTGCTTCCGTCTGGGTGTTTGTTTCAGTTGCTAAACAGTCTCTGCCTTAATGGTGAGAGGCACCTTTTCTCCTGTTGGGGGAAAAGGGGTCAGAGTGAAAAAAGCATTTGTATCGGCTGCTGCCTGACACGCGCCTCCGCTACACCCGCTCTCCAGGCTGGCCTAGAATCTCTCAGGGCCCCCGAACAGAGGAAAAAATGGACATTGGTAGCAATCCCTGTTCGGCAGCAACCGGAACCGGAAGTCTCCTAGGTAATATTGTTTTAAGCCTCTATGGATATGAATCCTTGAGAGTGTTGAAAAGTCCAGGGTAAGGATTTGTTTTTGTTTTTTTTATTAAACAGTTTTATTACACATATACTACATATAATAAAAAAGAGGGAATAAGAAAACACATAATAATA
>JANHFO010005880.1:174027-185120 GCA_032468095.1 Pareas carinatus | reverse complement strand
ATTTTAAATCTTGAGATATTATAGAACCTAGAAACTTGAAGGTCTCTACTATTGATACTGTGTTGTCTAGTATTGTATTGGTAGAATAGATGGGCTTCTCCTAAAATCAATTATCATTTCTACAGTTTTGTGTGAGTTCAATTGAATATTGTTCCAGCCGTACCACAAAGCTAGTTGTTCAATTTCCCATTTATAGGCAGATTCGTCGTTGTCTCGAATGAGGCCAATCACTGTTGTATCATCTGCATTCATACCAATATTGGTGTCCTATTTTGTTATTTTATGGAACAATGTAAAAATAATTAAGCTTACAATTATTGGTGCTTACAAATACAGCAAACTTTTCATGCCAAAATAATGTCTCATTTAGAAATAAGTTACATAATCAGTCACTAGACTGAAAAATTTTACCCTCCTGCTGGGCAGGAAATACTCTAACTTCTCATAAATCAAACAGAACTGGAGATTTTTCTGTATTGTATAGATATAGCCATAATCTAACAAAGTGAACCCAGCCCTTAGGACTGTTTGAATGCAATGTTAAGACAAATTGTTGGCAATAGATCAAAAAGATCTTAACCCTTTTGGTTCTTTTCAGGTAATATGTGGTGTAGGTCCAGCAAATAAGCCACTGAAGCACCAGACCACAGTGCCTCAGACTCTGGAAAGTAGCCTACAGCACTGGGGACTAAAAGATGAGGTCCAAATTGCTGCAATCCATGCCCAGATTAAGCAAAAAGCAGAAGCTGCTATGAAAGCCTTCATGGATATGGAGACTAGCCTATCAGTTGAGCAGAAAGGTGGTCGCCGAGCACAAACTGACATTATTGGTAAGCTTGCAGCATCAGTCATTAGATCATATTGTTTGTAAGATATTGTGGGGTACTGCAGTTTGATTGCGCAATGAAACTGGGGCTGTCAGAGCAGCTGAACTACAGTTTTAGCAAAGCATGGGGCAGTAGCCTGAAGTGGCTTTACTGATAATAGTAACAGGACCAAATAGCATCCCACAGCATTAGAGAAATTCCTTTCCAGGTTCTGTGTTCTAGAAATAGGTTTGCACAATGTCTATTTTTATGTTTATGTTAGCAGCTGCTCGCCTGATAGTGAGACCACAAGCATTATGGTCTCTAATGGAAAAAAAAACCCTGAGTGATATTTCATTTATATTAAACATTGCTGCTGCCTGCCTGCCTTCTTGGAATAGAGGCAAATTAGGGCCTTCAAACGATATAGTATTGAGGTGGATTAGTTTATTTTTTGGAGTATGTCAATTGATTCCAGTCTCTGAGGGCATTCTTGAACAATAGCTTCTTGTGCAATTTCCCCCTTAAAAACAGCCAACTTAGAAAAACAATCAAACTTGGTTGTCACCAGTGAATTAAACTTGATATCACTATCACTTTATCTGAAATTCACAAGTATGAGTTTTCATGCTAAATACTAAATTATCTATTTTCCATCTTACTACTATGTACAGAGCAAACTTGTTCCAGCCTCCTTACTCATTGGTGGCAACAGCTTCTTTGCCACACACAACCTTAACTACCACTTGATAACAAAAACAGGGGAAGAGAAACACACTCTTGGTTTGCTATTTTTTTCCATTGTTCTTCCCCCCCCCCAAAAAAATAGCATGACTGGTGTGACTGTTTATGGTGAAATAGAATTAGTGATGAGATGCTTGGAATGTGAGTGGGCATTTTTGAGTAGTGTTAATGCTGATTATTGAGTAGGAGGGAAATGGGCATGAAAGAAGTGAAAGAAATGAAAATAAAGAATATTGGTTTTTTTACTATGTTGATTATTAATATTTTAAGATATTTTATAAATTGGTGGTGTTTAAAATTTGAGATGGTTGTATTGTTGTTATATTTGTTCTAAAAGAAAGTCAGAGATCATTGTTATATTTGTTTGATACATAATTTTTGTCATCTTTAATTTATCATGTTATTCCCCTTCCCTTTTCTTGTTATGCTAATTCGTATTTTAACATTTGATGCTGACATTTAATAAAGATTTAAAAAAAGAAATGAAATTAAAGGTAGAATGACTTGTTGATTACCTCTGGCAGGGCCGAGACAGGGGGGATGTTCTAGATTTTCTTGATCCATCTAGCAGCTTTTAGTGCCATCAAAGTATTCTTCTGTGAGGATTAGAAGCAGGAGAAATGGTTCTCCCACTCCTAAATGGTTCTCCTCCTTTCTCCCTGGTTGATTCCAGTTGGCAGCGAAGGGTGGGGAAGAGATCAGACTCAAGATCATTGAAAGGTGGAGTGTTTCAGGTCTTGACACTCTCACACTCTCTTTTAATAGCTATATGAGGCTGCTTGGTGGGGTTATCCATCAGTTTGCAGTTGGACATCTTTTGTGTGCCAGTCGGGTTCATTCCTAGACTGCAAGGTCTAAGAATAGTTACCCATACTTCAGTCACCTCATGTTTGGATTATTGCAATGCCCTATATAGGAGGCTGCCCTTGTAGACCAATGAGAAGCTGGAGCTGATCCAGAATGCTGCACATTAGCAATTATGGACATGCCTTGGTGTGCCCATGTAATACGTATGCTTAGTGAGCTGTTTTAGTTTCCAGTAGGCTTACAGGTGCTATTCCAAGTGCTCATGTTCACCTATACTTCCCTCATGGCATGCTGTCCCATAGGATTAGGCAGAGTCACCATGCTCTGGGTTCCATTGATTAACACTGTCCCCCGATGGGACCCGGGAAGCAAGCATTCTGTGCCATGGTGGCTCTAGAGCGGTGTTTCTCAATCTTGGAACCAAAGATGTGTGTACCTCAGCTTCCAGGATTCCCTATCCAGAGTTCTGTTGCACCAGAAGGATGCCTTTGTCTCTTTACTCTCATGTTAGATACTATATCTAGGATCAAAGGTGGCCTCTGTGACCTTTCTACGGGTGCTCAGCAAGGCCTTGTTACAAACCTTTGGCATCTTCTTTTCGCAGGGGTGGATTTTCTTCTGAGCTCAAAGGACCAGGCGTTGCAGTTGGTAGCCCTGGAGATGAACTCGCAGTTGTGCCTGGAGTCTTGCTCAGCTCTTGAATCCTTGGGCTGGATGGTGGGGGTCCCAGGAGGCGAGACAGCTTGCGCCTTGATGGAGACAATGCTGCGTCGTGCGCAATGCCACCTGATGGAGGGCAAGCATGTGCTAGTGATTGGGGCCGGCGGATTCAGCAAAAAGTTCGTCTGGGAGGCTGCCAGGGACTACGGGCTAAAAGTAAGATGCGGAAACACAGACCTGTG
Organism: Pareas carinatus; assembly: GCA_032468095.1. Lineage (NCBI taxonomy): Eukaryota > Metazoa > Chordata > Lepidosauria > Squamata > Pareidae > Pareas > Pareas carinatus. The sequence continues at coordinate 181,861 of JANHFO010005880.1, read as the reverse complement.
CAGCCCTTCCAAGCTGCAGGATGGACTAGCTAGAGCAGCACCACCCCACAGTCCCTATCCGTATCCCATCAATGTCATGGGCATCACCTAAACAGAGAGGGGAGTAAACCGCAGACCCACGTTACCCATCAGAAGGGCTGGCTCATTTCACTTTGCCCGTAAAGCTGAGGAGTTGGCCTGCCCCATTTCCAGCCTTGCCATCTCTCAGGAGTACTTCAAGTGGGGCATTGGAGGGCCCAGTCCAGAAGCAAGGTCCCGTTGGAAGAGTCACTGGGGATGGAAACAAGTTCTGCGGACTTCAGAGCTGCCTTCCACCATTTCCTGTCTCCATGTAATAATGTTAGGATGCAAATATGGGGCAGGACAGATGGGCTAGCTGTGGAGATTGTGGATTCCCACTTTTCTCAAGAACTATCCACTCCCATTGTTATTTTGGCATGGTTCCTTGTCTTCAGTAGCAGCCTAAGAGGCAAAAACTGAAACTTCCTTTCATCACTGAGAATTCCCAGAATATCAGGCAGGGCAGCCCCCATCTTTCCAGATATTATTTTCCTGATTTGTCCAAATTCAGGATATAAGCAGTTTCCTACTGTCTTATCAGACACCGGTGTTTTACACCTGTAGAAGAGGTAGAAATGCAGCACAGTACTGCTACTGCTTCAAGAAAAAGCCATCTTAGGCTTGCTAGTCTCAAAGCCCTATTTACAAGTCTTACTTATTATCACTTAGGTACCGCCTGTTTAGAACCAGAAAGAAGGTCCCTCCAAGTAAGTTAGGCGCTATATGGAAATTAGATGAGAGGGTGTATATAATAGGTCTGGGTGGGAAGATGACTGGAATGAAATGAAAACTAACTGCAAGAGTAGAAGGATGCAGACAACTCATCGGAGCCAGATTTAGCCTCCGAAAGCTCATTCCATTGTCCCTGAAGGGCTTTAAACTCAGCTAATCCCTCTGCGACTGAAGGATGAATTTGCCCCTCTTGGAGCCTTGATCCATTCTCCAGTTCAGACCCTGAATTGAGAACAATGGCTACATATGCCACAGTCTTATATCTACAGCTGCAGCCTTCAAAGCGGGACAGTCTATATCCTAGGCTTTATCCAAGTTCCTCCTGGAAAAATGGCTTGGCTCTGAAGTTATCCAAAGGCTTGACAGTCTCCATGTCCCTGGAGCTCACTGCAGTGAAAGAGATAATGTTGACCCGTTCCCACACCCTTGCTCTTAACTCACAAAAAACCCAAAGCTGCTACTTCCCCAGTCTAACCAGAGTCTAGCTAAAGAATGGAAAATGAAAGTGCGATTCCCTTGTTCACACAGCCCTTCCCATGCAAGCAACAGGGTCGTCTTTGATTTCTCGAGACTGTGGACGCTCTTTAGCCAGCCTGCCTACCAGCATGAGTATTGCCTCAGCATTAATCCCTCCTCCCAAACCTAGAGGACTATTGGAGCTCTTCCTTCTAAGCCCTGCTGCTGCAGAGACGGGGATCTAGAGAAAGCTGAGAAAGCTCAACCAGCTTGATGGAATGGAATGGTCAGTTGGCTGGGGAAGCAGCTGCCTGTTGATAGTGCCTTCTTCTTAAGGGACTCCTGTATGGTCCCTGACCCCAAGGAGTTGGCCTTCTCTGATACTGTCTGTAGTGATGCGTCTCTGATTTTTTCCCCCCTCCCTCTCTGCATCTCTGCCTTTCCCTCTTCCCCACCCTGTTTCCACTCCCCTTTCCTTCTCTTTTTTTCTCTCATCTTTCCCATCCCCAGATCCACCTGGTGGAGACCGATCCCAACCATTTTGCCTCCCAACTGGTGCACACCTTCATCCACTATGACACCACAGACCACACGAAGGATGAAGAGAATGCCCGGAATGTGCTGGGGCTTATTCAGGAGAGGGGCCTGCATCTGGATGGCTGCCTGTCCTACTGGGATGACTGTATGGTTCTGACAGCGCTGATCTGCGAAGGGCTGGGCCTGCGCTGCAGCCCCGCAACTGCCATGAGGGTGGCCAAGCAGAAGAGCCGCACTCACCAGCACTTACTGCGGCGGTGCAAGGAGGGGTCCCGCTGGTCCTCAGCAGCGCTCTATGCTGTGCCATGCTTTCACCTGGAGAGCCATGCCGATGTGGAGCGAGCTGCCAGCCACCTCAATTTCCCAGGGGTCATGAAGCTTGAGTACGGGGCCGGAGCAGTAGGTGTAAAGCTGGTGGAAGATGCCCAGCAATGTCATCTGCACTTTGACAAGATCACACAAGATCTGAAGGACGACTCGGATTATTTTGGCATTGGGTTGGGTTGGGGCAATAACATGCTTTTGATGGAGTACGTCTCAGGCACTGAGCATGACGTAGATCTGGTGATATATGATGGGCGGATGCTAGGGGCGTTTGTGTCTGATAATGGGCCCACCAGGGTGCCCAACTTTACAGAAACGGCAGCCTGCATGCCCACCTGCCTTCCCCCTGAGAGCGAAGCCCAACTTATCCACGCTGCTTATCAGTGCTGCTTAGGTTGTGGTCTCACTGATGGTGTCTTCAATGTGGAGCTCAAGTTGACAGCTGCAGGCCCCAAACTCATTGAAATCAATCCACGCATGGGTGGCTTTTACCTCCGCGATTGGATTCGGGAGATCTATGGAGTAGACATCATGCTAGCTTCTGTCATGGTTGCCTGTGGAGTGGCCCCAATCTTGCCCACACCCTCCCGTCCCCGTTCAAACCTAGTGGGAGTGATGTGCTTAGTGTCACAGCATCTTCAGGCTCTCAAATCCACAGCTAGCCTAGAGGTACTTCAGGCTCTACATGAGCGTGGTGTCATCCGCCTCAACCTGCTTGAAGATGAGATCGTGTCTAAGGAATATGAGGAGCCTTATTGCAGTGTGGCTTGTGCCAGTTCTAGTCGCCAGGAGGCCTGCGTCAAGCTACTGGGCATCTGCCAGGTGCTGGGCATTGACTCCCTGAACTACCCTGTTGCTTACTTCCTCTCTCACTTCAAATAGCCCTGGAGATTCAGCTCCCTCAGGTTGGAGCTGAACTTGCATGCGTGTGAGAGAGTGAGTGAGTGAGTGGGAGAGAGAGAGAGACACTTGTCTATTCCTTCTAAATTATCCTCCCCTTATTCCTAAGTGATCATCACTGGAGTTTGCATTACACAAACTTCCTACTTACTAGTCTTTTTGAAGTCATCTCGGGGAAGTGCTCACGCCTTGAAAAGGCTCACTTCTTTTAGGAAAGGATTCTGATAACTCTGAAATCCTCTCCTCCTTCTGCCCTCTGTGTAAGACCATTTTCTTCAATTTTATTTGTACTTCTGATTAATCTTCCTGGTCCCAGCCCCTGGTTTCTCTATTACTTATGCTCCGGACCACAGAAAAAGTGATGTTCCAGGCTCTTCACTTTCTCTTTCTTCCACCTGAAAAAGGGGAAGTTCCTTTTACATAGCCCTGGATAGAACCTATCTCCAATTTCCAGAATCAATGGAAGTGAACACTTGGGTCAGATCTTTAGAGTCTGTACCATCCAATATTTTACCTGCAATATACTACAAGAAATGAACAAGTGCTATTTCTGAAAGCACGTTTTTTTTCCTGAAAGGAACCTTTTCAAACTCCATCTGTATACAGCTGAGCATCTAAACACCAAACCAACCTATTAAAAAAGGGACCCATATGCAAACATACAATAATAGATGTTTAGCAATAGTGTGTAAGACATTCAAGAAGATCTGCTGGCTCCACATTTGTAAATCTTGCAATTGATAGCTTAGCACCTTCTGATCCTTATTAGAAGCTAACGAGGGCAATTCTGTTCTAATCAAAGAACCGTAAAATAATAAGAGGGCAACAGAACAATGCTGTGGTGAGCCTTCATATTCCTAATTGCTGGGAAAAGCTACTATGTATATTATTTCTGCTTGTAAGAGTAATATCTATAAACATCCCTTACCTCTGTAATGTGCCAAGAATTCCACAAAACAATATTACTATAACAATATTTCCAAGCACATGGCAATAATCTATTGCAATTATAACATTTTCCAGTGAATGATTGGATCCCTGACTTCAAATAATCAACCTCCCAATGGAGCTCCAATGACCTTAAGGTCCTACAATACTGAGTAGCCATAATGCTAGCATTACAGAGTTTCTGCAGTAATAAGCCATAATTTTGCTATCTGAATTGTGAACTAACTAACCAAGCATCCCCAAATATGTAATGTTCAATAGTACACTTAGACTACTTCTAACCAGCATAAAGAACAATGTGAAAAAAGTGTAAATCTGTGCAACTGAAAAGCATTTCTGTCTATTTCATGGGTTTTTTTTAACCACTTTCATGAGAAATGGAAACTCAGCAACTCATTTGCCTGAGAAAATATTGAGAACCTATGAGATTTAAAATAACTAATAACTTGATCCCATTTCAATCAAGGAATTGGGAACTGGAAGCTTTAAGGTAGTCAGAGTTGGCTGTCAGTGGGAGCATTAGTTAAGCATGTCCTCTTAACTGGTTGGTGACTCTACCTGCTTATTTTTCCATAACTTCTGTAACCAAGCAGGTATACTAGTTCCTCCCCAATAAAATATCATGCAAAAATATCAAGACTCCTGAAGTGTTCTTTATAGCTGCACCACAGCTCATTCCTCACTTAGGAGTGGACACGCGAAAAGCTGGTGTGATGGCGGGAGGTGAGGACTTCCGTCATACAGAGATGACTCTCATGGTCTTGTTAAGTTTCAAAGAGACTTTCAGGTGACCTGTTTCCATAAACGAGAAAGATAGTTCCAGATTTTGGATTCACCACCATCTACAAAAATCCAACATTGACTCCCAAGTCTCTGTATCAGTTTTCTCTTCTACTCCACTGCCTTTGGCACTGACCTTTATAGAACATTTGATCTGGACTGAATTTTATCTCCTTCCCTCAGTTTGCAAAAGGGAGAACAGTTTTCCTTTTGAAATTTTTGTCTTAGCCTGTTCGGCATGTCCAGGCAGATGCATCTGCTTCAGCTATTCTTCTTAACAGAAGGACTGAACTCCAGGCAGGGTAATGTTGATACTCTGTAAGAAGCTAAAGCAACAGAAAAATTGTCATTTATAAGCACCAATCTCAATTCTGACCTACCTAGACAAGATTCAATCTTTTCATTTTTGGATGAAATCTGACATTTTCAGGTCTTACCATCGGAAACAAGCTTTATTCACAGGATCTATGCTAAATATTTCCTGTTTCTTCTTACTGGTTTCACCAGAGTGTCTATTAATTCCGAAAGTGCAAATTGCAGTGTGAAGTAAATCAGATTATGTAACAATGTACGACAGATGGAAAAAATTAGGCAAGCTTTCTTAATTTGCATCACGTCTTGTTCAAGTACCAGGTGTTCCATGTTGCCAGGGAATTGTAACATTTTGCCAGTGATGGAGGTTGCTAGGTAGTGTGAGAAGAGCGCTTGAGCAATGAATTGTTGGAAGGCAATAGAATGGCAGCCTTAAGCGAGAAAGGGTTATGTTGGCAGTGGAGGAAGAAAGTAAGAGCCAAGCAATTTCTGTTTATTCATGGAAGATGTGTGAACTCTACATCCTCAGCAATTTCTTCCAGAAACCTTTGGAAATTTAAACTGCATGGGGCCCTAGAGTATTCTTTCCAGAATGTCAGTCATTGGTTGTTTGCTGAGATTGTGGACAGAAAAAGTATTTACAATCTGGATGTCAAAATTTAACATAATTGCCCTATTCTTTAGATGCCATGTGCAGCTATTCTGTATGGAGTCAAGCCATCACCTAGCTCATCGTTGCTACACAACAGGCAAAACTTGGGGGTTTCAGACAACATTCTGTTTTTATACTGCTGGGAGATGCCAGGGATTAAAATGGGAGTTTTAAAATGCATGCAAAGAAAATATACAGCGTCACAGTCATAGTCCTTTCCCAGATGGCATTTTCATTTGCAAAATATGGATCTGCCTCTATGAGTTCAGGGATGGTGAAACTAAATTCTCTCCATTCAGAGTGAATTCATATCTAAGAGAAATAAGAGAAAATTTAAACTTTCCTTGGGAGTTTTGCTACTCTAGGGAATTAAGCAAACTGCTAAATCAAATTTCCTTGGTGGCTTTGCATAGAACTTCATAGCACCAATAAGAGCACTAACTTCTTTGATAGACCATCAGTGATGACCTCTACCTGCAAGAAAACCAAAAAATAAAATAGCTCACGAGAGCAAGCTTTAAAGATGACAGTGGTGGTAACAATTGAAGTAACAAAAACACTCTATGGATTTAACAAGATTAGCTAGGAGCTAATTATTCTAACAGAATAACAAGGTTGAAGAAACCTTGAGGGTCTTCTAGTGCAATCTCCTGCTTGAGCAGGAGACTTTATATCATTCCAGTAAATAGTTGTTCACTCTCTTCCTGAAAGCCTCCAGTGTTGGAGTACCCACAGTTTCTGGAGACAAGCCATTCCACTGATTAATTGTTCTCACTGTCAGGAAATATCTCCTTAGTTCTAGGTTGTGTCTCTCTTTCATGATGATCTACCCATTACTTCCTGTCCTGACCTCAGATGGTTTGGAGAATAGGACAATCCCCTCTTTTCCAGGGGAGCCCCTCAAGTACTAGCATTACCCTTAGTTCTCTTCATTAGACTAAAAATGCCCAGTTCTGTCAACTGTTCATCACACAGTTGTTTAACTTTCAACCCCTTATTATCTCCTGTCTGTACTCTTTCTATGATCCAACATCTTTGTATCACAGTTGCCAGAACTGGGCACAGTATTCCAGGTGTGGTCTCACCAGAGCAGTATAAAGCAGCACTATTATTTCATGCGATCCTGATACTATCCCTCTGGTGATGCAGCCTAGGAAACATTCTGAATAAATAGTTATGCTTGGTTCATAATTTGGAAGCACCCAAGCAAGAATTATTTGGTAAGCTGAAACCTGAAGGAATACAGAATTATTTCTGTAAGAGCTACTAGACTAGGATTTTTCAAACTAGGTTCTATGGAACCAGAGTGTCAAGATTGGGGGGGGAAAGAGAGAGACTCTAGCTGCTGCTCAGCTCTTCATTATCAACGTACTACTCTTCGGATGGCAGGGAGAAGGGAGAAGATGAAACAGACAAACCAAGTTTACATCTACAGATTGTGGGACCTGTTGAGCATTCTCAAAGCCATTACTACGGTAGCAGGTTCCAGGTGAAGCAGATGGTTCATAAAACAAGGTACAGTCTTTATTTGGATCATGTAGTATATAGGGGTGGAGGGGTAATCTAATGAGTTTTTTTAACTGTACAGTTTTTCTGTAGAACTCTCAGAGTTGGTTTTGCTTTTAACTGTGCCTCTGCAGTGCATGCAATAAACTTTTAAGACTTTTGGAATGGAAATATCCCAGGAGTTTTGTTTTGGATTCACTAGCGGGACTGTTGACACAGAGGTTGGAACCTGATCTTCTCAAGGTTCCATGAACTAAAGACAACCTCACCACCTTTCCTCTACAATGAATTAAGGAGAATTTTAAAAAAATACAGTAAAAAGGGCGAGGCTTGTCTTCCGACATTCAGAAGGTCCACATCTCTTGATCAGGTTCTGGGAAGGGGGTTGTGTTTGTTGGTGTAACAAGCAGACTTTAAGGGTTGAAAAAATGTGAAACCCCTACACAGATTATCTCTTTAAAAAACCTATTATAAAACCTGTGATTTTAAGGCACACTAAGTAAAGAGTAAGTTTTATTAAATTCAAGAAGAGTCCTTTCAGAATTAGTGGGAGGTATTTGCTTGCAGAATGCGGTCCTGTAAGTAGCCGGGTCCTAAGCCATGGAGCGCTTTAAAGGTCATAACAAG
>JANHFO010005880.1:151985-163675 GCA_032468095.1 Pareas carinatus | reverse complement strand
AAATGTTATGTTTGTGTTTTATTATGGCTGTACACCGCCCTGAGTCCTTCGGGAGAAGGGCAGTATATAAATAAAATTAAATAAATAAATAAATAAATTCCTGTGAGCTCATACAACCAGAAGAAGTGGCTCTAGTGCCTTCTAGATAGTGTTCCGCCACCTGGTCGTCTCAGGTGGCCTATTGGGATATTTATGTGGCTGGAAGTGGGAAGAGGTTAATGCCTTTCTGAAAGAGGGTGCAGTGCTATCTGCCGTAGCAGTATGATGATGGACTCTTTAAGAAACTGTCTCTTGCTTTGGACAATTTTTATGCAGTCTCCAACCTTGTCTTTTTGGAAAATGTTATGGAGTGGTGTTTGCAAGTCAGCTAGAAGTGGATTATCTGGTTCTCTTGAAGTCAGACTTCAGGTTCAGATATGAGATATAAACAACATTGGTGCTTTGGTGGATGATTTTCATGGGAGCACCCTGGTCTTATTACACCTATTGCCCTTAAGGGTTTGATGGGTTTGCTACTATGTAATGGATGGTTTCAGTCAACATGTAGGACGCTCCAAGATAAGTTCCACAAAACAGTCTTCTTGTTAGTCAACATTTATTTAGTCAACCACAAGAAGAGGCCATCTTGTCAGTTTGGGGAAAGATATCATTGGTATGATGATGAGACTTAATTCTTCCTTGCTGTCCCTAACTGTAAGTGGGTATGGATGGGGAGGTTATAACAAATGCATGTGTGCATGTAGATAATTTCTGCTGCATTTTAAAATGTACAGACTTGTTTTCAGATTCACATGCCGAAGCAGTGTCCAAGTGCCAAGTGGGGAAGGTGGGGAGAGTTGACTAATGAAAGAAGATCATTGTATATATGGACACATTTCCACCTGCCTTCTCGGATTGCCAAATCTCATAACTGCATGTGACAGTTTGTGTCCACCAACTGATTCTTCTGTAAATGTCCCCTTCCTTTAATTGAAACTACAAGTGAGAAGAGGATAGGAGGAAATAGAGTGCAGATAAGCTTAAAATATTGAATTCCTGCAAAACCGCCTCTTTGAATATGCAGATTATGTTCAGAGAAGATTTTAGGATTGTGATCCTCTGTGTGCTTGGAGATTTTTAGACATGGAGGTCATGGTTGTCCCAAAGTTGTCTTTTCAAAAGGCAGCTGGACTTCCTTTTTTTGCTTGAAGACATTTCGCTTCTTCTCCAAGAAGTCAACTGAAGAAGCTTCTTGGATGAGAAGCGAAATGTCTTCAACCAAAAAAGAAAGAAACTCCAGCTACCTTTTGAAAAAGCACCTTTGGGACATTGTGAGTCTCTGTTGTTTAAAATATCCGATGTTATTGAATTCTTTCTATTTTCCCAGGCAAAATGTAGGTATTTTCATCTGAGCTTGAAGGTTTCATCACAAGGTCCTTTTCTGACAGCTGAGTTCTTCATTTCTATAAATGGATTAAACTTGCATGTGGCCCTCCCTCCGAGAATCATTTCGGCGAAATCAGACTCTCCCCACCAGCTTTCGTTATGAGTTATTGACCCCTCGCAGATAGATGAGGAAGCATCTTCTGAGCTATATGAATTGCTTGTGTTTACCTTGTTGATTAGATTCCTTTTGTGTTCTACCAGTTTCTATCTAAGTGAGATCACCCTGGCTCTTGGCCATCTCCACTGTAACGGCATCATTTACCGGGATCTTAAACCAGAGAATATAATGCTTAACAGCCAAGGTAGGGAAAGCATCCTCGTTTATAGAGGTAGAGGTGGGAGAGTGCATAATAATTTGAATGTCATCTGTACTACACTGTGATCCCAACCAGGGCTGTAACAGGGCTTTTGACTTTCTAATTTTTTTTTCTGCAGGGCACATTAAACTGACTGATTTTGGGCTTTGCAAGGAATCCATCCACGATGGCGCTGTCACCCACACCTTTTGTGGCACGATAGAATACATGTAGGTGACGAAGACCCGTGAACACCTTTAGGATACCTGTTCTGGATCAGTTTTAGTTTGAGGTTAACTAGTTTAATAATTTTGCACTTTGTCTGCCCTAAATTTCTTTTGTCTGCCCTAAATTCCAGGGCCCCAGAAATATTGATGCGCAGTGGCCACAATCGGGCTGTTGACTGGTGGAGCCTTGGTACCCTGATGTATGACATGCTCACAGGATCGGCAAGTCTCGCTTGTGCTGCTTTTGGAGGCAGGATAAAACTGGCGGAAGATGCAGTGACGGGAGGGTGTGAAGAAAGAACTGTGAATCAGTTGTTCTCACTGGATAATAGATAAACGATTGCAGAGATCCACATGTTGGGGTCAGCTGGCTGTTGACAAAGGATAGTAGGAAGAATGCCCCATTGTCCTAATCAACACACTACACGGCTTTTGACAAAAGGCAATATGACCAGTACAAGCAGTACTAGGCCTGCCAACTAAACCATTAACAAGACATTGCTATTGAAGTGATATTTTGCTGTCTTGCTTTCTCATTTACTTTCTAAAACCCACTGGCTGGATTTTCTGTTTTTAAGGGACAGTGCTTATATTTCCATTTGAATTTATTGCCAAGTTCCTTGATTGTTGTTTCCCTTACTTTCTCCCCCAGCCCCTGCCCACTCTATTACCCACTGTTCCTTGAGTTTTTAGGATCACTTATCTTAAGCCCTTTGTGTTAATGCCTTGCAGCCTCCGTTTACTGCTGAAAATCGCAAAAAGACAATTGACAAAATCCTCAAAGGCAAGTTGATGTTTCCACCCTACTTGACTTCAGATGCTCGGGATCTGCTCAGGAAGGTATTACTCTGCATATCACATAAGATTGGGCTACACTGGTTGGGATTTTGAATCTTGCTTATAAAATTAATCACTGAGTTCTGCTCCCTGATATTTTGCTATTGTTGTCAAGCAGTCTTCCCAATCCAGCATTCCTTTTTCTAACTTAGTTAGGGGCAACAGTGACCAGAGACGATCAAAGGCATATTTGGAAGGCCTCAGACTTAAGAAGGTTGCTGTAAACTACCAAGAGATTTCAGTAATAAGCAGCAGAATAAATTTAATTAAATTGACTTCCTTAATAAAGGCGTAGATTAGCAGTAGCAGTATGAATTTTGTCATTCAAGGCTAAGTTGGCTGACTGATAGAATTGTGCTCAAGGCACACGTGTATCTGGGCAGCTTCCTTCCTATCACACCTTCTAGTGCATGATTTGCCATTCTTTTTTTTTTAAAGTAGATAGTTAGGCAAGTGCCCCAAGGATGCTCATCACCTTTTCCTGAACTTAGGGTAAGCCCAGCTGTTTTCTGGTCCCTTCTTTCTTCTGAAAGTATAGTTAGCCGCTCTTGCCTTTTTGTGACCTACCTGTTTTATTAACTCCAGCTGAGAATGAGGAGGAAACCCCCTCCCTCCCTCATCGCCAGTGCTCCCAAGAAAGAACCATTAGCCCTGCTCAGCTTATGTTCACCTACTTGCTCTGCTTGGCCCAGGCTGAATGGAAAGAGATAGCAGCCCTGTGGCAAACCCCATTTGATTGCAGGTAGTCTTCTCTTACCGACTGCCCGTTCAGTGACTGCTTGAAGTTATGGTGGAGCTGAGAAAAAGAAATGTATGACCCGTCCTCAAAGTTGAAGCCATCCCTTGCTGTCACGTGACCGCAATTTGAGCCCTTGGCAACCAACACACTTTTACAACAGGCGCAGCTTCTGGGCTCATGCGATTGCCATTTCTGACCTTCACAGTCGGCTTCCAATAAGTAAAGTCAACGGGAAAACTGGTAAGAAGTCAGAAGTTGCAATCACGTGACCTTGTGTTTAATACCTGGAGCTAATTCGCTCCACGACCACAGCAGGAACTGATGTCTTCAGTCAGGTGCGATCATGCGATATTTCACTTTATGACTGTGTCACTTACGAATGGAGTTTCCAGTCCCAATGGGAGTTGGTAAGTGAAGACTGTCTGTATTGACTGGTGCTGAAAACTGGGCCACAAAGACAGATGGGAACTCCATCACAATGGAGTGCATCTCTTGCCAGAGTAGGAACGAGGAGCCTTTACCATGAGGGCAGGGCTTGGTGAGACCTTCTGTGTGGAAAGAGATCCAGTTAAGCCAGTTCTGTGGTGAATAACATCCTGAATCTGGATGAAATCGAAGTTATTGTGAAGCTGTCCTAATGGAAAGTTTTGGACTGAGTTCTCAAAGAGTGATTCCTCCTTTTGGCATTATCCGAAGCAGCATTTCTATAAAAACATGCTTCTTTCCTTCCCTAGTTTCTCAAAAGGAACCCCAATCAACGAATTGGAGGTGGGCCAGGTGATGCTGCAGATGTACAGGTAAAGGGGATGAGGGGGAAAGGCAAGTTTTCTCTTGATGGGTCCAAGAACTTGGAATTCTGAGCGGTTTTCTTCTCTTGACAAGCAAGTTAAAGCTGAAGGTGCTTTTAGAGAGGTTTTCTTTTTAGTTAGGAATGGGCTTTACCCTCAGCAGCTTTTCCAAAAGAAGGCAGGGCATCAGCACCTTGCATCATTCTTTCTCTACCCTATAATTAAATATACACAAATGCCTGCACCATGCTTAAAACAAAGTTATTGCTCTATTCAGCTGCAAACTGGGGGGGGCAGACCTTTTTTTTTTTAGAAGTGAATATCAGTATATCTTTTAAGTGTAGAAGGTCCATAATTTTATAGAAATTCGAGATTTGAAATATGAGTACTGTGTGTTTGAGGATCCTTCGTATGCTGTAGATAGTATTCCATTTTTTCTTTTCTCTTTTAGAAACACCCCTTCTTTCGACACATTAACTGGGATGACTTGTTGGCCAAGAGAGTTGACCCACCATTCCGGCCATTTTTGGTAAAGCCACCACATCTCAGTCTTTACTCTTCCTGTTTATTGCCTTTTCTCGACTTTATCGTCCTGTCCCTGACCGTAATAGATGATCTCAAAATCTTGATTTGTAGCTTAGATAATGAAAAATTGTTAAGGACTGCTAAATTGGATGGGGCTTTTATTGGATTCTCATATCACATAAAGGGTTTTTCTGGTATGAATCAGTATAATTTGCCTAGTTCTTATATGTTGCTAAGCCTCATTCTTTTGTACCAGGGGCTAATGTTTTGTCTAAGGGTGGAGGTTAGGAGTTATGACAACACTGTAATATGGTGAGGTCACAATTTTCAGCCCTTTCCCACCATTTTCTTGGTGAAAATTGGGATTGCATTGCTGTCAGTTGGCAGTTTGTCGCCAGATTTCTGAAGTATAGTCCATGACACAGTTGCAGAAATGAAATAGAGTAGCTACTCAATTTGAGTTGCTTCCCTCTGATAAACTGCAGTTGCTGTATTTATTTATTGTGCAATGCAAAAGCCAAACAAGCTAATAGCTGCCACTTCTCTTGCTCCCGTGACTATTTTACGCCATCGTGTGGATTTTCATTCACTTTAAACCTGTTTAATTCTACTCTCCCTGTAGAATTTATTTATCTCCCTTTGGTAAGAACAACTGCATAAAATCTAATTTTAATTATTGTATAACATAGCTCCTCTACATGCGTAATTCCCCGTTAAAGTTCTGGAAAAAGAAAGCCCTTCATTTTTGTAGATGCTAAAATGGACATGAATTCACCCATAACCAAAAGGCTAAATGATAGTATGATGAGGTAACCAGGACATCTTTTTCCATCCACAGCAGTCAGAAGATGATGTCAGCCAATTTGACACCCGCTTCACTCGCCAGACACCTGTGGATAGTCCTGACGATGGCTCTCTCAGCGAGAGTGCCAATCAGGCTTTTCTGGTAAGGAATATCCAGCTGAAACTATAGTGAGAAGGAAGAGGTGGCAGCAAAGTCATTTTTAGACTCCTGTTATGAAGCAGTGGGGAGAGCCTTCTTCATCCCAGAGGCTCCTTTCCCTGTGGCTAACCTTTCACATGTCACAGTGGTGACTCCAACTTTTTTGGAAAAAAAAAGATAGCAGCCACTTGCTGCTCGGAGGAACTTTCTTAAGAGCTGGGTTGAGATCCCAAAGGTGATTTTTCAAAAGGCAACTAGCTCAGAACTGAAGAAGCTTCTTGGATGAGAAATGAAACATCTTCAAGGAAAACCAAGAAAGGCTGTTTGAAAAAGGCACCTTTGAGACGGCCACGTCCTAGATGACTGAGAATCTCCATAGACAGGTGGCTTGAGAATTAGCTGTTTTTAACCACCCTTGCCAACTGCAGCCTTAAAGATGATCCGCTCCTCTGTAGGAAACAGGCAGATCAAACATAAAAAGCATTCTAAAGCTTATGTTTCCTGTAAGGGGAGTTGAAAGGGAGGGAAGCTTGGTTGAATCCAACAGGTGATTCTAACTTTGGGTGTAGAAGTTATAGGGAGCACTTAGGACATTGTACAGGTTGTTGAACTACAACCTTCAGCAACCATCATTGGCTACATTAGTAGGGGTTTCTGAGAACTGTTGTTTGCAATATTGGGGAGGCCACAAATTCTCCATTGTCGATTGAAGGGGAAAAAAGAATATAATTAACCCAGATCTAGAAATGAAATTATGACCAGGATCATAGCAACACTGACCAGGTGTTCCTCTCCTAGGGATTTACCTATGTAGCTCCATCTGTGTTGGAAAGTATCAAGGAGGGGTTTTCCTTCCAACCCAAGTTGCGATCTCCACGGCGTCTCAACAGCAGCCCCCGTACACCTGTCAGGTAAATCTGAAGACAGAATCTCGGTCTTGGGGCATGTTCTTCAAGGGACTGGCTGCAGGAAGGGTGTGGCGCTGCTGAGTCCTTGCTTCCCCAAAGGGAATGCTCTTTCTAAGGGCACCGTTTGCTGTTCTGCCCAGATACTAGCGCCACAAGCATGGCTTTTTAAATGACTTGGTTGCCTTAACTCTAACCTGTGCTTGTTTTTGCAGCCCACTGAAGTTCTCGCCCTTTGAACCCTTCAAACCGAGCACAACGGTAGAGTTAATGGAGCTGTCCGCAACTCCACTTGGGCCTGTACCAGAGGTCACAGCTCCACTGCCCATCAAAACACCTTCAGGCACCAAGAAGAAGAAAGGCCGAGGACGGGCACGATAACTGGGGCAGCAAAGGGATCTCTGGATATGCATCATCAGGTGGAGCACTGGGGTGGGAATAGTGAGTGACCAGGATTGTGTCTGTGAGACTTCAAGCCCTAATGGAAGACTCGTTTTCCCTTTCACTTCACAGGGCCACCTTCACTCCCAGAGAGCTAGAGATACCTGATGTTGGTGCTTCCTTGATATCAGGACTAACTCAACTGTGGTGCCTTTAGTTCAATATACAATGAATCCTGGAGGGGAGAGAATAATTTGGGATGTCTAAAGGAGCTGTGAGCAGCAGAATTCTGCCTTATTATCACCCTGGGAACATTTGTCTGAGTGCATCATGGAATTTTGCAAAGAGGTCAGTCAGAGGCAAAGCGAATGCTCTGGCTTCCAACGTGGTTGCTCTAGTTGAAGGCTCAGGACCTGTAAAGGAAACGAAACAGCTCTTGAGGAAGTGGAAGGAAGTCTCAGGCTGTCGCTTCTGGGTGGAGCTGCCTCATGACCCAGGAAGCTTCTTTACTTGTCTTCTTTTTCCAGCATGCATCCATTTGCCAAAAAAACGACAGCTTCTCCCTCAGTGGTGGTTGTTGCAAGACAGGTGCTCACCCAGGGCTGCTGTTGATCTTCTCTGAAATACTGGTGACCTTGGCAACAAAGGAATCTTCGCAGTTGGCACAGTTTCATACCTGGCTGATATTCAGAAAACGAGTGTTGTGCTGCCTAGAAATATTTGGTGGTTGTAGGAATTGTTGCAGAGAGAGAGAAATACTAAGCAAAGAGAGCTAGGGGTTTTTTTTGGTTTGTTTTTTTGCCAACCCAATTACAAAATGAACTATTGAGATAACAGCCACCTGTTCTTTGTTTTATTATTATAGGGAATATGCCTTTTTTTGTTTGTTTGTTTGAACAAACAACAAGATTTTTGAAACAAGTTAGAAGAAGCAAATGCAACCATACAAAAACAGTGCTGCTCCCCAATGGAAGCAGTAAACAGAGCAAAGTGACAGCAATCTTGGGGCTCCCGTATGTGGGTCTGGTACCAAGCACTACAAGCTGGTTTGTGACACGTCCGTCCTTCCCTCCTCCCTGGGATGTCTAGAGAACAGTGACGTTCAGTGGCTTGCCCCCATCTTCCCAGGATGCTGTTCCAGAGAAGGAATGCAGATGACCCAATAGAACTTCTGCGCTGCTCTGGGCTGCCTTTGATGCTTCACCTTCTTCCAAGGCTTCTTCCACCGCTGCCTCTTGATTGACTTCCATAGTCAGCTTCTCTTCTTCCTTCTGAAACAACGGCGGCAGCTCCTTCTCCATCTCCCCCTCCATCTCTTCTTCTTCATAATCAATATTATCATCATCATCATCATCATCATCATTTATATAGTGTTGTTGATCTTCCTCAAGCTCTCCATCACTCTCTTTCTCATCCTGATTGTCCTCAGTCGGGTCCTCAGAAAATGGCTCCCGCCAGACGTGTTGCCACTGAAGAACCAGATTTCTCATCAGGTGTCGAGGATGGTACCTTCCTTCTGTTGCACGGTTCAGCTTGTGCCATGCTAGAAACAGCAGCGCCAGCAACAGAAACAACAGGACGATGAGGACACCCACTGTGACATCCCCACTGTTTCTGCCATCACTCTCTGGAATCTCGGCCTGGATCTTCCCAGGAAGTAACAATAAGAGAATATGGGGGAAGCTGAGTTCCTATAAAAAGAAAGGAGTCTGGATTAGTCATGATCCTAGCAGGTCTCCTTCCTTGGACGTTTCTATGCAGCCACCTGACATGCTCCTCAAATCTTCAACAGGAGCATTCGTGTGCTGCACTCTGTCTTCTTAAGGAGGCTCCCAGTGTTGGCCATTGACGCCTGAGAAAAGCAGAAGCCAGCTCCTCCCAACCACACCCTCCTTCTTATGCCATGAAACTAAAGTCAGCCATTTATGGTGAGGAGCAGCAGTGCCTCTCCTTGGGAAGCATGAGATGACGTGGCAACGTGCCATGCTATGTTGGATAGAGGAAAATGGGGAAATCCCAAGGAATGGAGAACAGGATAAGGTCCCAATCCCACAAATGGGAAGTGGGCTGTCCCATAAATCCAGAGGAGACTGCACAGCTGTTGTGGCAATGTTTCCTCCTTAGCACCTGCCAAGTCTCTAAGCCCCCATCCCAGATGGGGTGGGGACACAAACATTAACACAAATCTCAGATCAGCACAGCCCTTGTGTGTAAAAGGGCCATTATTTGCTGTGTTCACCCCTGAAGCAATTCTGGAATCTTGGAATTCAATACTAAAAATTTAAGTTGCACAAAAATTGGCCTCAGCTGCAATTTGTAAAGGAAACCATGGACAAAGATGAACTGGAAGCATCTTGCAATTGTTTGGGAGCTAATTTATACTTTACCTACTAACCAGTTAGCTACTGCCCTACCTCAGATGACTTGCATTTTTAAAATGCAAAGGGTTTCACCTCTTTTGCAGCCTGTGTTAGATACGAGGATAGTTCTGATATTAGGCACTTTGCAGCACTGCTCCCGTCTCATAACTCATAAGATGCATGCTTCCTGCTATAACAGCAGCATGAGAGAGAGAGAGATTTAAGATTTTTGTCCTTGCACAAGTTTCTACCTTTGTGGTTATTTCTGAAGATAAAGACCCATCCACATAATACTCAGGGCTAAATATACTCTGCACTTAAAAAAGGAGATTATGTACCCAGAGAAACTTAATTCTATGGTTCTAGGAAGAAATGCACATGCGTATTATTTTTTTACACATCTTTCCGATATTTTTAGATAATTTATTCTGGGTTGTGTAACTAAGGAACTAGGAGGTGAGAACCTCTGAAGTCTCACATCTGGCAATCTTCAGTGAGTGGTTTGCTCTTGCAGATTCTGCTAATATTGCCCAAACGCTTGCTTTCTTCCTGCTCTCTTTTGACTAAATGTCTGCTAACAGCGTGTCACTTTAAAAATAAATGCTGATGTTCTCAGAAATTTGATTTGTGCTCAAAGTGAATGGTTTTTTCTACCTGGAAAAGTGGGAATTCAGCGGAAACCTCAGCCTACGTCTTATATCAGTCTGTTGTAGCCCAGGCGTGTCAAACTTTTTGGCTTGCCTGGGTCGTGTTGAGTGAAGAGGAATTGTCTTGGGCCATATGTGAAATGTGGGCACTGGGTTGGGCAAGCCTGTGGCAGCATCTCCGTGAGGCGTTGAAAGGGAACTCTGCCTTCTGAGTCTGACTCCCTGTACATAATGTCTTAAAAAGAGGGCAAGAAGAGTTTTGCAAATACAGATCATCCTCAACTTACGACCACAATTGACCCCAAACGTTCTGTGATGGAGACATTTGTTAAGCGAATTTTGCCCCATGTACTGACATTTCTTGTCACCGTTGTTAAGTGAATCGTTGCAGTTGTGAAGTTAGTCACATAGTTGTTAAGCGAATCTGGCTTCCCCATGGACTCCTCTTGTCAGAAGGTCACAAGAGGTCCTCACATGACTGGGACACTGCAACCGTCATAAATTAGAACCTGTGGCCAGGTGCCTGAATTTTGATCATGTGACCATGTGGGGAGGGGAAGTGCTGCAACATTTATGGGAAATGATCCTAAGTTGCTATTTTCAGTGCTGTTGTAACTTCAAACGGACACTAAATGAACTCGAGGAGTACCTGTAGTCCTTTCATACATTTGGACAAACTCTTTTTCCCTCACCTAAACAGGACAGATAATCTGGAAGGAGCTTAAACTAGTTTAATGCATTAAGCTGTTAATATTTTCATTGGATATTGCAAATACAGTTAATGGTTTAGTGCAGTGATGGCTAATCTTTTAGACACCCACTGCCCGAACCCATTCAGTTGCGGCTCGTGATGTCATCGCCTGGTGGCACTACTCTGAGCATGCGCATGGCCCCATGACATTGCCTGGTGCCGCTACTCCTTTCTGAGCATGCTCAGCTCTGAGACGATGCTGGGGCGACTTGGCTCGCGTGCCAGCAGAGAGGCTGGCACGTGTGCCATTGATTCACCACCACTGGTTTAGTGTGTTGTGTGAAGTCAGGATAATTGAAGTACTGTTCAGTAAACCTGGAATCTTCCGTGTTGGGCCTCATCCCTGCCAAGTTTTTTTTTTTAAAGAATCTGCATTTCATAATTAGGAAGGTCACATCCATGTGGTCATCTGCATTGTTTTTCTTTCTAAGGAGGATCTTTGGTAGTTTTAAAAACAAATAACTAAAATGTTAGAGCATGGCTGGCTGGGAAATTCTGGGAGTTGAAGTCCACAGGCCTTAAAGGGACCAAGATTGGAGACCTTTGACCTAAGAGATAGGCAGGGTAGTGAGAAGCACTGTCTGTTGTGGGTGTTAGAATGATTGGTTCTTTAGGAGGAAGCGTTAAGAAAAAAAAGGAAATGTTCCGAAAATGAGTTTAATGAGCAAGTAAATAAGATGGTTTTGTGATTAAAGTTCAGGTGTGAGAGATCATTAACAAATCCAGTGAATCGTGCAAAGAACGATAAGAGCTGTTGGATGGAGTTGACAACGCAGTCCTTATTTGCAATATCTGTGGCATATTTGTTTTGTGTTCTGCCTAAAAACCACAAAGCAAATGTATGCTGCAAATGTAGACTCACCGGC
>JANHFO010005880.1:52062-63658 GCA_032468095.1 Pareas carinatus | reverse complement strand
CTTCTTCTTTAACAACCAGCCTGGTTTCTAACAAATGTTTCTTTTTACTCAAACATTTTTGTACCCAATTCTATTTTCCTCTCTCTTTTCTTCATCTTTCTTTTTAATTTCCTTAGTCAATTTTCTATAACCAAAGATTTTCTATCACTAGAATTCAGGGATTCTGGGACTTTTTAAAAAACTAAGCCTGAGAAGGTTTGAGAATTTCCATTCTCTTCCATTCCTCCCTCCAAAATCTTCAAATATCAGCCGTCTTCTATCACCACTTCTGTTGACTTTCCTGAAAGTGACAGAAATCAAGGTTTGGTTTTTATTTTGAATCTTTCCCTTGAAAGCTGTTGTGCTTTTGCAAAACCTGAGGTCCAGTTGAGTCAGCAGATGTTGTATTCTTCTGGGGCCACTGAGGCTCAGGATTGGCTTTGGCTGACATTGTGAACAAAAATCTATAATGAGTGGGAGCTGTGCTTCTGTTTGCCGGAAGGGATTTTTTTTGTAACTTTAATGAAAGCCAATATTCTATTCCAGAGTTCCCCAACCTTTTTGAATTTTGTGGACCGGCAGGGGTGGGTGGAAGAGGGGCTGGTTTCCCACGAGCGGTGGGCAACGTGTGCATGTGTGCGCAGCTCCATTTGCAAGTGGTGAGCATGTACGCCTGCCACTCGTGTAAATGGAGCATGTCCGCACAAACACACATGCTCTCCGCACAAGTGAGGGTGCACACATATGCACTTGCTGGCCGCTTCTGTAGCCTGGTTCCAAACGGCTCAAGGCCTGGAGGGGGGCCGTGGCCCCAGGGTTTGGGGACTCCTGTTCTATACTAGAATTTAGTTTCAATTGTCAGACTTTGAAGATAAGGAATAGTAATATTTCTTGTGAAGGAAATGGCTTCTTTGAACTTACAGGTTCCACGCCCCAGACAAACCATGGTTTCCCTAGGGAGAAGAATCACTTTCAGGCAGCTAGATTTAACATTATCCGTAAGGCGGAAAAACACATCCTGTATCAAGCTCTATTCTGCTGACTGCCGTCTGCCATTAGCCATCAAAAGTTCAGCAGTTCGAGTCTCACTGGCTCAAGGTTGACTCAGCCTTCCATCCTTTGGAGGTCGATAAAATGAGGACCCAGATTGTTGGGGGGCAATAGGCTAACTGTGTAAATTGCTTAGAGAGTGCTGTAAAGCACTGTTAAGTGATATATAAGTCTAAATAATAAATAATAAAATAATAATATTCAGAACAGAAGAGAGTTCCGAATAATGATATACGCTCTAAGGCATAATAATTCCACACCTAGATTCTCAAGATAAAAGCCACACAAGTAGTATGCATTTAAGTTGTATTAGGTTTTTATATAAGCATACAGCAGAGAGTCAGCAGCTACCAGTCTGTGATGCAAATCCAGCTGGGCATCAGTTGCCAATGCCAATAAAGAACTGGGAGTCAAAGAGTTGGATTCATTATTATTATTTATTTGTCTTCAGGGATGAAAAATACATGACCTTGACTTCCCCTCTTTTTCTTGTCATTCTGGCTTTTGGTCAACAATGGAAGTGAATTAATAATAGTCAAGTCAATGTCTGATCCTTGAATGAAGCTATTCATTAGAGATGCACAGATTTTAAGATGGCTGCCATGGTGAGGAAAAAATTGTTTACCATGACAATCTAGAATCCTGCTCTACCATCCCTTCTAGCTCCACAGGATGCTGTTAGCCATCCTAAGGTAGATGGCATACTTCCAAATAAAGTACTTTGTGGTCATCAATGTGTTCTAAGACAGCTCACCCATGTGCTCACCCTTCTCTTTTTCTAGCCTTGTTGTTGAAACAAATTTCAGATCAAAATTTCATTTACACTTATAAACGATTTCGATTTCGATTTAGGATTGTGTGTGAATCAATCAATCTTTGTCATGGTACTGTCAAAGATGCCTAAACATCAATACATACAAAGATGTGTGTACGTGTATTAAAGAATGTATGTTGCATTCTTTGGCCTTGTTCCAGGCTGGTGGATAGGGTCAGAATTCTCATCTCTTGAGGCATCCAGTTGTTAGGGTGGATAATTTTTCTGCTCCATAGCAGGGAAGCAGGTTTCTATAGGTTATATTTTGCCATTCCATAGATGAAACTGGCCTGATCTAGTCTATTTTTTCCCTTGGCCTGGAAAGCAAAGGAAAGCTTTTGAGGTGATAAGTAGAAAACAATTGGACTTCCTAGCAAATCAAACATCATAGATGGATCCAGTACAAGCCAGTACAAGCCAGTACCCAGAAAGATACCTCTTTCCTACAGGTATGCATTCCACAGTTCTGCTTGGCTGGTAGCTGGCAAGGCGGATCCTGCTACACCTGGCCGTGTTCACTTCCATCCAGATTCCCCTGCCAAGGGAGGCCAGTGGATGAGGCAAATTGTCTCTTTTGACAAGCTCAAGCTCACCAACAACTTGATGGATGACAATGGCCATGTGAGTTGCTCTAGACTGTTGCATTATTAATAAGTTTATAGCTTCCTCACTAGGTTGCACTAGACTTAATAGAGGGTGCTTAAGGCAGTTGTTTCATGTTGTTCTGTTTTTAATAAAGGCAACATTTGTTCTTAAATACAATTATCATAATACTCAGATTAAAAAAATCCTAAAATATCTTGCTACCAAGTACTCTATTAGCAAAAATCAAAAATGACATACATTTCCCTCAAATTCTTCTCAAACAAGATTTTACAAAAAAAGAAGGCCTGTGGTAGTAGAGAAGAAGCCAAATATACAGTATTTGGTCTATCTAAAATCTGACCAGATATTGAACATTTACTTTCTGTTTTTCCTATTCTATTGTTTGTAAGATTTTACAAAACATGAAAATATGCGCATTCTTTGTTCAGTAGAGATGTTGCCCAGTTGTGGATAAAACTGATTTTCAAGCTTCCTCGTCAATATGTTATTTAATCTCCCATAAAAACTACCCCCATTGTGCAATGGAGAAATAAGGGGAGATTAATCTTTTTAAAATGCCGTCACTTTCTATTAGAATTTTAAAAAACCCTTTAGAAATAAGTCTTTTTGCTTCTGTGCAACTTGTTTTTCATGCTAGGGGAGTAGGAGAAGAAATTTCTCTTCATTTACAACAGTCTCTCACATTTGGACTGGCTCAAGAAATCTGAATAAGCCATTATGACTAGACTGGCAACATGACTCTGACCCAAGAGCCAACCTAATGGCTATAGTCCAGCCTTATCCAACGTCCACCCTCCAGGTGTGCAGTATTCCCACTTCCACCATTTCCATTTCAACCACCCACAACCACTGTGACAGGGCAGCATATATACTACAACCCGCCCCCCCAGATATGGCATGGACAAACTGAAGAGAATTATGTGTGATACTGGAAGAAATGCTTCTGCCCTGTATCAGTGGGGATGGAAAATTTTCCCTTGTTGGGATGATGGTACTGACATGCAAACTATTAAACATATCATGCACGATTACTCACAACATACATTCTCTGGTTCCCTAGATCTGCACAAAGCAACACCTAGATAGCTGAACTGATTATTCAGCTATGAGGCCACTGCTCTACCCCTGTAGTAGTTTTGTATAAAATTACTGCCTTTTGTATATATGTTTACTTCTCTTTTGTCATGCTTTCATCATATGCACAATAATAATGGCATGTTGACTTTTCTAACTCCAAATATCTGGTCATTGCCAGATTGGGAAACTGCTGTAGGTTTTTCTCATGGAGACTTTAGTCATGGAAGTAAAGAGAACCTGAGTGAATTACTTCTTCAGCATTTAATAAACAAAAAGCATCTTTCATGAAAGGTAGACCCTTGGCTGACAGCATATAACGTTTCTGGTTAGGGCTCCAGCCCCCCCGCCCTCCGGCTCCCATCATACTTCAGATTACAACAGGAGATCTAATAACATCTGAGAAAGTGAAAGGAACTTTGCATGCTGCCATATACATCATGGGAAGATGTTAAAATGGGCACCCTCTCCTGAATTTACGGTAAATTAAGTTTATACCCTCACTTGAAAGCTTTTTTCTCTTAACCAAACAGATCATTCTGAACTCCATGCATAGATACCAGCCCCGTTTCCATGTGGTGGTAGTGGATCCCCGTCCAGACAGTGAGCGCTATGCCCAGGAGAATTTCAAATCTTTCATCTTTACAGAGACTCAATTTATGGCGGTGACCGCCTATCAGAACCATCGGGTAAGAATACAGTATGGTTTCTCCTCCAACAGAACTGATTTATGGAAGAGGGTTGATATAGGACAGAATGCCATTGGGTTCTTGCAGATAAAATCAGCATGGCCCCCTCTGCTGGGTAGGTACGCGTAACACATCTCTCATGACTTTGAACTTGATAACTTAATTAGAAATCTTAAACCAGCAATTTAAGAAGGCCTCTGAGAGGATACAATTAATATAGACGAAAGGGACAAGCTCCCAGCCCCAGCCCACCACATAGTTCATTGGATAACTTTAAACCTTTATCTCCCGACCTCTTTTTGCTAGGATACAATGGGATAGATAACCCTTTTATAGATTGATGCATCAATGAAGCCACTAGGAATCCGACTTAACTGGATGGATATTTTTCCTTTTTAAAATGCCTCCCTATGGTCCTCCCTAGGGTAGGCAGAATAGAAATCGATGGAATATTTATTGTATCCCTTGGCCTTCTACTAAACAGTTATGTGAAACATGTGAAGGAACTTAGATCAGTGTGCCATTTGACTGAAATTTCCTTTTGTGGGATTAGTGAAAGCTATCTGAAGAAACCGAGGCTGACAGGGCAGGTAGGGACAGGGAAGTCACTGACAAAGCTATCCCTCTCTTGACAGATCACTCAGCTGAAAATTGCTAGTAACCCCTTTGCTAAAGGTTTCCGGGAGTGTGAGCCGGATGACTGGTGAGTCTCTTCCTAGATTACTGTTCTACTAAGCCAGAGAGGGTAATTGAATAAATAGAGTCATTTATTCAATCGATTGAAGAACTTCTGCACTAGCCACTTATGAGTGGGTTGCCTATAGAGGTCGATTTTGTTTAGTCAAGTATAATGAAACGCAGGACTCATTTATACTGAATAAAGGCTAAAAAAAATGAGAGTCAGATAAGTGTATTAAAAAAATACACCTGTTGCTGGTGTGAAGGTGCTCTTCAGCTGTTATTTGGGTTCTTTCTGAACACAGGCCTATTATGGGTCTGAGTCCAAGAATAACCCAGGTGACAGGTCAGGGGAGCGGAAATGTGGAATGAAAGAGGGAGTCCTACACGTTTCTCATCCACTCCCCCTGACCTGCCACCTGGGTTACTCTTGGATTCATTGAAAGAGCCCCCTTCTTCATTAACGCCATCTGACTTCTTCTCCGTTCATCATCTGGACTACTAAGAGATGGTAATGTACTAGACTTCCGGAAGACAGGTGGCTCCTAAGATAGTTTTATGGCTTTGCTGTCACTCAGGCTAGAAGAGGAAGCTGGCAGAACTCTTTGTCTAATTTCACCCCAGCTCAAGTACCCCAAATTGAGAAGTGTTGCAAGGGAATGGCGGTTCTGGCAATACATGCAGTCAGAAGCGCCCAGAAGTATTCCACAGATGTTAAAATGATGCCAAAATATTGCCCCCACTCTTCAAAATACAGTCAGGCAGAACCTCCTTATGCCCACAGCATTCTCAACCAGGCAACCTGTCAAATGCCTGTCCCTGACTATATCAATACCTTATCAGTACCTTTAAAAAGATATACCATGCGTAATTCATGATCTTGGTAATGATGAGATCAGTTAAGGACAAAATTAGCCTGCCTCCACAGTTGCAAAGGGACCAAAGGCTGTTATTACAAGACACAAGTCTCTAAAAAGGGTAAGCAGGGCCTGAGACCCAAGTCATGCTATTTCTGTCACAATTCACTTTACCTCATGAGGCTTCCCTCCCACCCCATCCGTAATGTCTAGAACTGCTATAGATTCCATTCCACCAATGTTTTGGGGATGATTGATTGCATCGGCTACATCTGCATCAGCCTGATAAGCCAACAAAAGGAAGTAAGTAAGATACCAGTGGTGGCTAAGGACATGGATGGAACTAGATCAAGTTGTACTCCCAAAAACTTCCTGTAGAGTAGTACCTAAGGGAAATTTCACATTTGTACCTTAACGGGTTATATGTTCTATGTGCATAGGCCAGGATCCTCAGGGCAACTACTGGGTTGTTTATCACGGAACGGGGGTGCCTCCTCCTTAGGCCAACTTCAAGAGATTCCAGAGAAAGGTAAGATGGAAAAAATATTTTCTCAATCAAGACTGGAGAAACACAGTCTTAAATCCAAGTATGTAATAGGAAAATCAACAGTACCATAGCATTGAGATTTTATGGCCCACTGATTTATTTAGGGGCTTAAGGTAATGAAGCTATATGACTACTGCTTGATAAAGTTTTTGGGAGTAAATGCTGTCTTCTTCCATACTGCCCTCAGGGTTGGCTGAAATAACTTGGTTTTTCTTCATCCCATTAAGCCTGCCTCCATGTTTGACCATAATTAAGTTGTGTGTAATCCAGACTTTTGTTGAAACACAAAATTATCATTAGGTGAAGAACTTAAGAGCAGGGGGGGTCAAACTCAATTTCATTGCCGGCCACTTGGAATGTCGCTGCGACTGCTGCAGCCTAGCCTCACCACCCCCCTCAGCCCCCCCGATGCCCATCAGCGACCCCCATGACTCCCCGGTAGCCAGTGCTGACTCCCCCATGGCCATCAGCGCACTCCAAGTGGCCCCCACATGGTCGCTGCGGGTCTTGCAGTGGCCTTCTAGTGGTCTCTCCCAGCCGACCAGCGGCCTCCCCCGGCTTGTAGCCCACCTGCAGGCCTTCCAGAGGCCTCGCTGGCCCACAGGTGGTCTACTTGCCGTTGCCGCAAGCCTCCCCAGCTAAGGTGGGCCATAGCTGAAGCAGTGAGGGACGGTTCCTCGCCGTCTCAAGGACAGCACCAGGGACCGGATTGACGCAGGTGGCAGGCCAGATGTGGCCTGCGGGCCTTGCGTTTGACATATATGACTTAGGCGGGAGCAAGAGAGTAATCAACATCAACAAAGACTTGCATGCTTTAGTTTCTTTTTTTCTTGAGGCAATTTGATTATATTTCTGTGTCTTTAATCATTGCACCAAACTGGGTCTTCAAGTTTAATAGGTTTAACTGTTAGCAAGAGAATGCACTGGACCAAACAATGAATTGGTATTTAAATTTAAGAGCTGTGGTGGTGCAATGATTAGTGCAGTACTGCATTCTACTTCTGTTAACAGTCGGCTGCCAGTAAGTTCAGCAGTTCGATTCTCACTGGCTCAAAGTTGACTCAGCCTTCCATCCTTAAGGTCGGTCAAATGAGGGCCCAGATTGTTTGGGGCAATATGCTGATTTCTGTAAACCGCTTAGAGAGGGCTATAAAATCTCTGTGAAGCAGTATATGTCTAACTGTTAACTGCTATTGCTAAATTGCTACAAGTTCAACAACTTGAAAATAGTAAAATGCAAATCAGTTATCTCCTGGGAGCCTAGGTTTTAGTAATGAAATTTTGCCTTCCCCACTCTGGTTAGCAAAAGCAACTGAGGTGTATTTCTAGAGTGTCACACTGTATAGAAACGGATTAGGGCTTCCGGTAATAGCTTTCATTCTCTACAGCTACCTCTCTCTTTCTAGGGTTTTCCAGCAATCACCACCTCCCTCCTGCCCTCCTCAGAGAAGCTTCCCAATTCCAGCATCAACCTCTGGTGACACCAGCCAGCCTCCCGGACGTATGCATTGCACGGCGACCCCTGAACGAAGCCTCGGGGGCCCTGCCCTACAAGCATCTCTCCTATCACAGCTTCTACTTAGGAGCTCGATCTGGGGCAGCACCTTATGCACTACCTAGCAACCGGGCCACCAGCTTCCATACTCTCAACATTTACACGGCTGGTGGTTATGAGCAATGAGACAGCAGGAGCAGCCATTCCCCATCCCCTGGCCCAGTTCAGATCAAACTTTCCCACAGAAAAGAAACCCTTTCATCTCCCGGTGTGTTTTTTTATGACACTGCCTGCCAGGAAATTCTGCCCATTATACAGCTTTGAAGGCATTTCGGAGTGGTATTTTTTTATGCCCAACTTAGCATTTTATCCCCTGCCCTACATAACAGAGGTTCCCACCATTTCCTCAATTATATATTCAATAATTATATATAGATACAATGCAGTCCAATACAAAACCAACCTCTTTCCAAAGGCGTAGAGGAACTCAAAACAAGAACAGAAAGTGGATTTCACCGAAATACTGGCAACCTGCTCATAACTGATTCTGCTCCTCGCCTCTCGGAAATAGCCCACAGGAATTCAACCCCACCTCCAAACACAACAACCCTGACTGAAACGCACCCATCCCATGTTCAAATCTGCAAAGCAGAAATCTCAAGTAAATCTTGCAACCACAAAATGCTCTCCAGGCAGAGATAAAAATGCAGCAAGTTTTATTTTTATTGCCGAGTTATTGCCACAGGGATAAGGATTTCAGTGTCTTGACCACAGAATTCTACATGGCCTATTGAATCCTCTTAATGGGAGGATGTGACTGAGTGAGACGAGCTTTGGATGCATTCCTGAGGCCTCCCTGCCTTCAATGTGAAGGAAGCTTCTAGTGCACTTCATGCCAATAATCAGTCTTTTGTCTTTGGCAAAGTTAAGCTTAGTTGGTCTGCATGGGAGAGGTGCGGTTTCCATCTGCTCCTTTCTGGGTTCGGGTTCCATTGATGTGTTTTGTCAACAGCCAGTAAGCTGAGCTCAGAAGATAGAAAGAACAGCCATACTCATCTCAATCCACCATTTCCCTGTGTTAACCCCCAACATGTCAATTGCTTTGTTCCAGATCAAGTCTGTCTTGAGGGCTTGGATCTCCCACTGCTTCCACTTCATGTTTTGGTAGATGCAGCATCAAACCGAGTTGTCATTAAAAAAAGATTGTTGAGGCTGACCTGGACATTAAGACCCAATACAATTCTAGTGCAGGTTTGCTGAAGGTTTAAAAAGTGCCTAGGCCAGGCCTCTTGTCAACTAATCTAAGTAAGTAAACTGGACCCTTTTTACACAGATGAGTGATACAAATGGACAATGTCCCTGTAGTCCTATTGGACCACATTTCAATATTTCCTATGTTTTAATTTTCCTTAAGTTCTTTTACCGTTCTTTCCCATCAGAGCTTTCAGGTTACAGGGACATACATAAGAAAGTTATTGGAGCAACAAATCACCTAGATCAAAAGATCTGGAAGCAATGTGGCATGATTCAAAACATAGATATGGAATATTGTTCCTTCAGTTCCAAAATGTCAGCCTAAATACTGATATTTCATGTGTGAGTCAGTACAGGATCTCGGTTTAATTATAACAAACTGTTAAAAGACTAGTGCATTTTCTGCCTGGATGTAAGTTGCAACCAGTACAGGGAAGCAAGAGTCAGTTAAAAATAAAAAAAGCAACGTAAGCTGATAGCTTTGCCCATTAGTTCAGGATGGCACACTAAATATTCCATTTCTGGAGAAAAGCAGTCACTTTTCCTCTTAGATCCAAATGTCACTGGCGAAGGTGAAGGGATTGAACTGGTACCCAGCTCCTGAATAGAATTTGTTCTGGAATTCCACCCTGAAAAATACAGGACATGTCAGTCTAGGATTTGCAAGATCAACTCTATTCCCAATTTTATCCAGTTTCAAGATAGTTGCTCTGGGTCATCCCAGGATTCAACAACTCATCTGGGATCGTTGACTTGATCTCGTTGTGAATCACTTATCACCTCTATGACCCCTGGATGTTAACACAGAGGCACTTAGCAATCCACGCCGAATAAGGCAATAGCATTTACACAAAATGTTCTTATGTTTGCCAGAGAATTCCCTCTCCCATGCATGTACGAGCATCGATGTCTCACCAATGAAGACGAAGGGCGTGCAGGAACGCTGAGAGTCCCTCCATCACCAGCAAAATTGCCACAGTCAATACTGCGAAAAAGGCAAAGACAGGTACAAGGACAACCCCGCCTTCGTAGCCCATCATCTGAAGGCCATTCCTCATCACCATGGTCCAGAGGACCTCCGAGAGCTCTGTGGAACAGGAATAAGCACAAGAGTTACCAAGATTACAAAGGGGCAAATTCTCTTTCTTTTGCATAATAGAAATCAGCAGGCAGATAGGACCTGCACTAGTCTTAATTCTGATGCCAAATCACTGGATGTATATACACTGTGATGTTGTCTATGGCATATTGCGTGTAAATCTGGCCAACCTTGTTGACTACTTTGTTGACCACGGTGAAGCAAATAATGGCTTAGTGTAACATTAAAACCCAGTCTCTCTCGCACCATGATTGCATATGATGCCTAGACTTAAGTTTGTTTAACCTTGTTTTGTTGAATAAGTCATGCTTGTCTGGGTTCGCATGACAAGCTACACCATTAAGCCACACTATACAAAACCAAAACTTGAACAAACCACATTATGATTTAGTGCAAGACACGAACTCAGACGCCATCACCTTTCCCGGGAACTTCAGGAAAAATTCACACCAACCAAATAATCAGCCCAGCACAAAAGCTTTCAGCCAAAGCCTTTTCTATTTCCCCCGCTTCCCTTCCCCAGGACTTACGTGCATGGGCCAGACTGAGAGCCCAGAGACGCAGGTAAGAGGCCGTGTTTGAGATGCAGCCCAGGCAATACTCAATAGTGTGGATTGCTTGACGCATAAACGCTTCGCCAAAGTCAAACTGTGGGTGAGATGGGAAAGAATTGGGGTGGCAGTGAGGAATAGCCAGGTACGCTCAACTATGCCCAACCCCTCCCCTGGAGCTATTCCCAAAATCCAAAGAAAGGAAATAAAAGAAAATGAAGGGAGGGGGAGGGAGGGCAAATAGAGACGGGTGAACAGAGCATTCAGATCAGAAGGTTAGCTTTTAAAAATCAATAATGTTGGGAGGCAAATGACATGAGTATCATGGAATATTTGAATATAAGACCTTGGGATACAAATATTAAGTTGCTTCTTTTATGCAATTCCATCATGACAAACAAGTTTTCATCTTGACATAATTGCAACTTTTATAGACGTTGCTGCCTGCATCCCTCTGTTCAAAACATAAGTACTGATCTATCTCTCTGTTAGGGTTATACGGGTGGTGATCCCTTTAAGTAACCCTACAGGTAGGTTTACAAATTGCATGGCCAGCTGAAGCAAGCTGAGCCACACCTATCTTAATTAGCCCAGGACACATATAAACCAGCAGGGCTTAAGTCATTCTCCCTTGCTTTGGTGATCCCTGCTGTGTGGTATACGTCTTTGATCTTAGTTCTTGGCTTGATCCCTGCTGTGTGGTATACGTCTTTGATCTTAGTTCCTGGCTTGCTGTTTTTCCTGGATAATTTTATTGGCGAAGATACTGGATAAACAACTGACTAACCTGGTTAGTAGAGGGACTGCTTGACTGTGGTATTTTGATCTGGACTGTTGACTTTGTTTCTGGACTGTGACTGTTTTGAGTAAAGAGGCTTTTGCAACTCACTGCAGTCTGCGCTT
>JANHFO010005880.1:32595-45487 GCA_032468095.1 Pareas carinatus | reverse complement strand
AGGAGGCCCACTCTGTGGGAGCGAACAGGACGGTGGGAGGTATCATTGGGCAGAATGCGGTCCTGTAGGTAACTGGGTAAACAAGGGATGGGAATGGAAGTAAACGTATCTACAAATGCATATGATAACCCAAATTGAATCTGAGATTACGTATTTGCCCAAAGTTAACTGCATTTGTAATTTAA
This sequence comes from Pareas carinatus, assembly GCA_032468095.1. NCBI lineage: Eukaryota > Metazoa > Chordata > Lepidosauria > Squamata > Pareidae > Pareas > Pareas carinatus. Next base: position 45,302 of record JANHFO010005880.1, on the reverse strand, counting down.
TCTCAGGACTACAGTGAGATATTAAACTGTTATTAATTTTGCTTTGTCTTAAGTCAGTTTTCTCCTAGCTGTTTACCTTTAGTTGGGTTGGAACTATATCTCCCAGAATTCCCTGTCCGAATGCTGAAACTAATTGCTTGACATTATAGCCCCAAATACACATGGACACCAGTACAAGGGTATTTGATATTAGGAAACTGCATGCTGTTATGGTTAAATATTCAGCAAGTGTTATAATAAATGCAACAGAAATTCAAACTATATTAAAAACCTTTTATTACACCCCTATCATATTCTTCTGTTCAAACTGTAGTGTTGTTTATTAATTTAACATATTCCCTTTTTCCTGTGAAAACTTAGAGACTGTATATACTGGTCTTTCCTCCATTTTATCTCTGCCATATAGACAGAGCCTGACTGGGCCAAAGAAACCGAGAGATTTCAATGACTGAGTGGGGAACAACTTCTGTTAGCTGCCTCAAGACATTCTGAATGTTAGCTGTTCATGTAACCACCTATGGTTGGTGCAGCATCAACACCGCAGCAAGGTGCCCAGGAGTCAGTGGAGTTCCCTGAGGTCAGCTCTCCCCACAAAGGCAAGGTCTTCAGACTTTCTTGAAAGAAATCTAGGAGGGAGCACTACGTGTCGCCACCTTGAGCTCCTGACGGGAAGGCAGAATATAACCAAGGAAGGCATGCTCGCTGTACTGAGAATTCCCATTGAAATCCTCACAGTCAGCTATTCTAGGTCAATTGAAAGACAATGGAAACCTATGAACTTCAAATTTGTTCAACATGGTTAAATATGCCCTTGTTCCTTTTCATCTGGCACACAGCAATAATCCACCTCGACTCTTTGTTTCAAGTTCCCACTCAACTTACCGGATCTATCCCAAAAGGGTAGGGACCATTAAAGACGCCGGTGACATTGGGGTTCAGGTTTAAATAAAGGCTTTCTATGATATACTCGGAGCTGTAAGTAAAAGAGTTTCAGGTGAAGATTATGGTCTCCCCCAAAGAGAGGGTGATTTGGGGGTTTAAGGACAGGCCCTTTGGTACCTCCAATCTGAGTTGTTGGCCATAGCAGCAACACTCCAAGCAGACGGGAAGATGGTCATTGCCTTGCTGAAGCACTCGTTGTAGATGAAGCCAGTGTAGACGGAGAAGGCACCCATTAGGAGGATGAGGTAACGGCCCTCAAAGAACATCTGCCAGATCTGATAAGGGAAGGCAACATTCAGTGTACACGAGGCATGGAGGGAACATATTCAGCGGCCCGTGTACAGTATTGTGTTTAGTTTCTGCAAGCGTTCAGCTTTCCAACTGGTTAGAGACACAAACGGGGGCCAAGTGTATCTGCCAACCCAAGCTAACTCACTTTTTTTGAGGATTATTTTAAAAAAAGGTAGCACCATCTTGTGGTCCTTAAGGGAAAAAAGGGATGAACTTGTTCTAAAACTAATTCCAGAGAGCTGGCAGAAATCGGTCGTCTTCTTTCTCCATCTATCTAAAGTCGACACTCCACGGAAAGATCCTCTTCAACCAGAGCTCACCTCACTTTCCGCCTTCTTCATGCCAGGCCGGTTCTCAAACAGCACCATCCAAAGGGCAAAAAGAAACATCAGTAGTCCATGGCCAACGTCCCCAAACATGACGGCAAAGAGGAAAGGGAAAGTGATGATGGTGTAAGGAGCTGCAAAGGGGAAATGACATTAGGTGAGAAGCCCAAGGAAAGTCTCACAGACACCTGCCCTATTGCTTAAGTCAGCCCAAACTGTCATCATCCCTGAGCTGGTTGTTTTTGGGAACCATAAAAGGATCAAGAATAATCCACATATCACATTATCTCATATTCTACCCCGTTAGGCTTCTTACCTAACCCAAATAATCATTCCTGCTGGCTTTCTTCTCTCTCTTACTCCCCTCATGGCTGTCCCTTGTTTGGAGATGAGTTCATGTCATAGCTGTCACTGCAACGTTCCCCCGTCATTGGCAAGGAAATGAGTATCAAGCAATGGACCAAATCTCCAAGGGTGAAGAGATGAGGGATGTAGCACATTTCCTCACCTGGGTTCATCTCTTGATAGCTGGTCACCCCATAGGCATCAATAATGTTCTGGAAGCCAGCAGTGAATTTATTGGTGCGAATGAGCGTTGGGGGGCTCTCAGTGCAGATAATGCGGTGGACAAAGGACTCCACTCCAGAACCACTGCGCTGCTGTAGGAACAAAAGAGGATCACTCAGGGCAGTTTAGGCAACAGATGCACTTGGGATTGGCCAATTTTTCTCCTCTCTCTCTTTCTGAACTGGTTTGCAGCAGCTCAACTGCTACAGTGCCAAGTAATGAGTCAGCCAAGTACTCACCCAAAGGCAAATTGCAACCCATCCTAAAAGCATGTGGGACACTAAATCAAGTTCACTATGACAGATGCAATTGCAGAGGCCACTGCTCAGCTTTCGAAAAAATTTTAAGTTTCTAGTCGTCATGATTATTATGGGCAATGGGTACCAAAAATTCAGAATTCAAAGGCTTTTTCTCATAATCTAGAGCTCTGTGGACTAATTGGAAAGCTTGAAGTCCTGTCTCAAAATATGTACATTAGAAAGTCATAGCTCTGAAACCTGCATTCTACAGGGAAGCAACCTACAAGGAGAATAACGGAGCTGTGCAAGTCCCCGAATTCATATTTCTCAGCCCCTGGAAATCTTCAGCCTTTTCTTTAGTTTCTGAAATTTTAGCACACATTATTTACATATTTTCAAGCATTCCTTCATACCCATGAGGACTAGAAATCTATTTTTAAAGGCATTTTTGTATGTACTGTTCTGTAGGAAAATGGACAAAGCAAATTAATTACATATTAGTAACAATCTCAGTTCACTAGGTATTGGTTGGTGTGTAGCCAAAACATATAACAAGTACCTGCATGCTTTAAGAGCACACGGCTTTAAAAATTATACTTTTGGGGGGAGGAATCTTCAGAGGAGATACCTCCCTACTAAGCTTGAGTGAGGACAGTCACAATGGTAAGTCCCAGAGGAATTAAGGCTCCAGCAATCTGAGAATAGGGGCATCAACCTTCCAACATTTTGGGGGAGGAAGCTCTTAGTGCTTAACCTACAAGCCGAAGCAATTTCCTTTTACCAATGTGTGCAAAGATAAATGAATTAATGTTATTGAGAAAAGGCAATAGATTTTTCTTCATGGTCCATAGCATTTGAGGTGGTGCAGAATTAGGATGGCAAGAGGAGAAGAGAGGCCAAACAGACATCCAGTGGCACCTACCGATCCTTCGCGCAGGGCCAGCTGCACAGCAGGAAGGTCACGGACAGGGCACCAGACCTCACCAATGAGGCATTTATCAGTGATGCTGAAGCTGCACTGGTTGAGGATGAAGTAGATAGCCTTCATCTTCTGGATCTGTACTTGCCAAGCAGGTAGAACTGTAAGTACTTTTTGCAGCACCTGGTCCAAGTATTGCTCTGTCTGGCCTAATACCTGTTTGCAAGAGTTTGGGGTGGGGCAACACAAAACTGAGTGAATTCATAGCTTTCATTGACTGAGTAATTTAAAGCTAGCATTATTTAATTGGCAATGGCCTAAGATGCTTAGAGTAGTGACTGTCAAAGTGGTCTTTAAATATAGAAAATGCACAAGCCTCATCCCATCATAGGCCTATTTGTTCATTCATTCATTCAAAACATTTGTATGCCTACTTATCTTAAAATGAAACTCTGGGTGGATCACAACCAAAGAATAAAATATCGTAAACTAACAGTAAAAACAGAAAATAAAATATTGGCGCCACAACCAAACTTCCCTGATATATCCCACAACATTCTCCTTCCATTCTGATCTCACCCAATCTACACTTTTTAAAAACTGATTATGTTCTCCCAAATGTCCTGATTATGTGTATAAATTAGTGAAACAAATTTATTATAAGTGAGGAGTACAAATAGGAGAACCTGGGGGGAGGAGACAGGAAGGAGAAGGACACTGACCTTTCCAAATCAGGCAGAAAATATAGAAGAAAAAAATACTTCTGCATTTCAAGGACTAAGAGAGGAATGCCTTTTGATTGTTATGAAGGAGATATTAAGCATTTTATAGGAGTGGTGGACAAATGTGATATCTAAAAAGCACTGCTGGCTTTCAAAAAAATAACTTTTTTAAAATTACAAAAACGTGTGAGATTTGGTGAACTCCCGGAGGAATGCCATCACTTTGCAACATTCTGATCTAGAACAAGGGAATCTTGCAAACCCTTGTAAGATCCCAACTATAAATAAGATATGCTCTGCAGTTTAAAAAAAAGTTGCTGACAAATTTTAAGGGAAAAATTGAAGTGACAATATTTATGTAGAATTTGCCATTATTAGACTTCTCTTTCCCTGGGGAAAAAAAACATACAGGATCCACCACAGCCTCCCGCAGACTTCCTCTGCCCCAGCCTTGCATAGAATTCTTACTATGGCCAGATCTTCCACTTGAGTTCGCAGCCCACACAAAGTCTCCATGCGTTCAGACTCATTCTCAGGATATGGGTACAGGTGGCAGTGAAAGCTGAGGAGAAACACAATGCACTGTGAGTGTGGTCAGACGCAGACTGCTTATGAGGAAGTCAGATGTGTCTATGAGGAGGATGCTCTGGGGGAACTGACAGCATGGCTAGTGGGGAGATCCTCAGAACAGTTCCAAGGTTTTGGGGAAAGAATCAATATCTGAATGATGCCAGACTATATTCGTGGAGGAAGGAACATATCATGGAAACAACTTTGGAATGGAAGAACAGACCTCACTTACTAAGTAAGCAAGCAATATTGGATGCATTCACTTAGTACACAGCAGCAATTCAAACCCTAACTGTGGGTAGTCCTTGTTTAATAACGACAACTGAGACCAGTAACTTGATTGTTAAGTGAAGTGGTCACTAATTGAAAATGCAACAGCGCTGACGATCTTACTTTAGCTTTCCTTTGCTTTAGAGGTCGTCCTTATTTAGTGGCTGCCTCGTTTCACAATTTGCAGTTATGAAGGTGATGAAAAAGTAACTTTACAAGCAGTCCTTGCATTTACGACCTTCATGGCTTTATAAAGCAAAGGAAAGCTAAAGTAAGATTACTGGAACAGTCATAGTTTCACTTAGTGATCACTTTGTTTAATGACTGGCTTGCTGGTCCCGATTGTGGTTGCTAAACGAGGACTGCCTATACAAACCTGCAAAAGTTGCAAATGCAAGGAACGGTTGCAAAACTACTTTTTCATCACTGTTGTAATTTCAAACAGTTGTTAAATGAAGCAGTCACTAAATGGGGACTATCAGTACAGTGTGTGGTTTGATTAAATTGGGGAAATTTTGTCATCTCACTTGGCATCACCACTCGTCTGCTACCACATGTCAGGTATATATAGATACATGTATATATACTTTTCATGCATACATACATATTTGAATGATATGTCTATTGGGTTGGAGTGCACGAAAGTAGAAACACTGGTAAACAAGGAGTAAGATGAGACAACAGGAGAAATGAGAACAACCCCCATCCATCATAGGCAACAGAGGCAGGAATACACAATATTCATAGGAGGGAATACACAATATTCAGAGCACTCACCAGTTGGTGATCTTACGGATTTTCTGCCCAATCTGTTCACCCCAGTAGGAGATGAGGAAGATGACCCAGGTGACACTTTCCCCCTACACAGGAAAAGACAGGTTGCTCAGAAGCCTTTGCAATAGGGAGGATAGGCGAATGGGGCTTTCTTCCAAGGCAGGCCACAAAAGGTAGAGACAATCTGAATTCTATTTCTGCCTGCCCATCAATTGATGATTATGTATCGTCAACTGAGGATCAATTCTTAATGACTGCATTAGATCTATGTGATCTGTCCCTGACCTAGGACTTCTGGTTCACCAATTGCTATTGCAGTCTAACTGTACCCATCTTGAATGTCACATGCATCCATGGGCATTTGCCAGGGCAGGGGGGGAAAGTATGAAAGGATAGGCTTTGATAACTTCACAAGCATGCACTGCCTCACTCTGGTCACCCCTGTACGAAGCTAGACTCTCTGGGTTTCCTGTAGCCATTTACTCTGTAACCCAGTCAGAGGTACTCTTGCTGCTTTCATATGCAGAGGGGAGTTGTAATTCCAACACATTCGGAAGACACAAGGTCAAGAAAAACTGCCGTAGTCTCAATGTGTTGCCATCCCCAGCCAATCTGCCCAGTTTTTACTCTTAGAATTCTTTATTGGCAAAGTGTAATTTAACACACAAGGACTTAGTCTTCGGTGCATATATTCTCAATGTACATATAAGCTACAAGTGATAAATTATGATCGTAATCATAAAATACATTCATTAGGTCATCATGTCATAAAACACATTCATCATGTCATAAGATACATTCTTGTGATAGGCATAGAACAGTCATTGAATTCTAAATAAGCAATCTACAAGTCATACTAGGATGTTATATAAAACAAAATCTTCTGAGTAAGTATGATTTCTTTCTTGTGTCCATTTAAGTAATCTATGTAGCTATGAAAGTTCTACAATAATTAAACCAGGCTGAATTTCTCAAAAATTGATATCTATGTCTTTTTCCTTTTTTTGGGCAGGCAAAAATGACAGAAAAATACCTCCAGTTTCAGCGACACACCCACCATAACCATTTAGGGTCATAACTGGAAATAAAAGCTACTATTGGTTGGTGTTCTTTGTGTTTAGATGGACTAGGGGCATATTGGTAACTCTGAAAACAATATTAGAGAAGTAGAAAAAGTAGATATTAAGGTAAACAGTGTTACCCTAATATTGTTTTCATTGCTTCCATTAAATATCAAGGAAATGTATCAGAATCAGAATTTATTGGCCAAGTGTGTCTGAACACACAAGGAATTTGTCTCTGGTGTACATGCTCTATATTTATTATTTCATTATTTAGACTTATATACCGCTTAACAGTGCTTTACAGCACTCTCTAGGCGGTTTACACAGTCAGCCTATTGCCCCCAACAATCTGGGTCCTCATTTGACCGACCTCGTAAGGATGAAAGGCTGAGTCAACCTTGAGCCAGTGAGATCCGAACTGCTGAACTTATATCTACATACATACTGTTATATCTGGGACTTACCAGACTTCCTGGAGCCGACGGCAGCAAGACCCCCAGTCTGCATGGGCTGTCCTAAAGAAGCAGAAATATCCATGTTATTCCTTGATTGATTAAGGCACGCTTAGGCACGCCAAGTAGAAAAGACAGCAGCAGGGGCTTCCCTGTTGCTGGAGTTCTTCGTATTGCTTGCGTTACAATAAACCCTGGTTTTTGAGCACCCATGTCTCCAGTCTCCACTGTTCCACGATTCTACACATACAATAAACAAACTGTGATTACAACCATAAGATACATTTGAAGTATATAAAGTCAATAAGCATTCACAATCATAAAGTACATTCATCTTGTCATGTACATATAAGCATTAAGATATATTCATAATCACAAAGTACATTCGTTTTGTCAAGTACATATAAGCTGCAATCGACAAACCACAATCTTAATCATGAATACAATCACAATCATAAAGTACATTTATCAAATCATCATGTTATAAATCAGTGGAGCTTTTTCAGCTACTGTCCCCATGTTAGTTTTCTGCCTATAACTTTAGTGGATAATTTCAAAAAAGCCTTTGAACCTAATGTAGGTTACAATAATCTTATGATCTGACTATGGCTTCTCTTTTGTTAGTTTCAGTCCTGGTTGCCCCAAATCTAAGAGCTTCTTCTGCATGATGATTTGAGGGTCTTGGTAATGTTAATTAATCTGGGTGAAGACTGAAAGATTAGAAAGCACATGCTGAAAGATGACAGCTGGCAAAAATCATTAGGAGCAGTCTTTCAACAATCTATATCTTGTTATTGATCTGGCTATAGATCATGGTCTCTTCTCCCATCCACCTTAACTTCACTTTCTCTCCCTCTCCACGAGATCTTTCAGGTCGATACGGCAAGTGCATTGAGACTGTAGCAACACATTTAAAACCTTATAAAAGGTTATTTAGTTGCTAACAGTGCAGCAGTTTCTGCAAAGCCTGCCAAAAGGTTACAGCTTTTGGGGCATCATAAATTACACACGACAGGAAAGGGGAAAAAAAATAAGTGTGGTTTTCTTTATTGTCTCCATGATGGATAGGCTCCTGAACAAGACACAAAATACATCATATCACCTTTAATGGGTCCACATTTCTGTAGCCATAACTCACCATTTTAAAATAGAAAATGGTGAAATATGGATTTGTATATTCCACTCCTGACATATTTATGAGTCCTTCCCTTCTTATAAATACAGTGATTGCTGTTTCAAAGTGCCATGTCAGGTATGAGCAGAGCGCAAACAGCTGGTGTGGTTGAAAAATTATAGCCAGACTTGGACGTTTAAAAAAAAAAAAACGCTCTTGCACAGCAGTAAATTTACAATGTTTGCACTAACTGTTATTAAAACCAAATCCATAGCTTGGCAACAGGAGCCTATTGCTTCATAACAGCTGGAGTTGCAATTTTGCAGAACAGCTGGGCCAAGGCTGCAAAGCTGGGGCTCCCATGAATATTATCTGCAAGGAGTGAAAAGTTTGGGGCTACCCGAGTAAAAGTAATTTGCACTGGGCAAAGCAATGGTGGGCATTATATGCTTGGATTATGGTTTATGAACACAACCTTAAGTTTCTTCTCTAATGATACACTCCCCCGCTGAGCCACTTCCTGTGAGGGAGAACTTTATCTAAAAAGAATTTTGCAGCTACACAACTTCAACCCAAAACTTGAACTCAGAAATTTCGCAACTTGTTCAGAATGCCCAACCAATTGAAGTCTCCTCTATGTGAAATCTTAAACAACCATTGGTATGGTTCGCCCAGGCAGACATCTTCTAGATGGTATCAGAATTATTTATTGTATTCTTTATAGACTTCTGTTCTCTTAAATCTCAACTAGCATGACTATTAAACAAGGGTGATGGAAACAGTAAAGCAGCATTGCCTGAACAACTATAGGTTCCTCACTGTTATGATAGACCATTTTGTCTTTAGTTCTTTTTATATGTGTATTTATTTTGCAGTAAAAGAAATGGCAGGCATTATATACTCAAATAATTGCTTTTCAAATTGTTCTCAACCCACAATTGTCTTCAAAGCATGCATATACTCAACACACATGCACAGAGGATAAACCTCATCAGTTTATTAATGGACTTTTATTCCACCTTTATTATTTATTAGATTTGCGTGCTGCTCATTTCATTCAGAGGCGTTATGTTATGTTATGTTATGTTATGTTATGTTATGTTATGTTATGTTACGTTACGTTACGTTACGTTACGTTACGTTACGTTACGTTATGTTAATGTTTCTCCCAATTCTCTTGTATTACCCCATCCATTCTGAAGTTGGAAGCTGGATTAACCTTCCCATACCCATTCTAAAAATAATCCAAATTCTTTTTTTTTTTGAATTCCATGTTTCTAGAAAATGCTTAAATGTTTCAGGGAGGACTCTCCAGACATGTAGGTTGTATGGAGGTTGAAAATGGCACCATACTAAGTCTGAAGTCTGGTGCAGAGTTGTTCCTGGCTGCCCCAGACAATGCAGAATAAAGTGCTCACAGCATACATCAGAGAAACGTAAGATTTGATCTTTTTTGTATCAACCCCACTTCCATTTCAGAAGATGGCAAAAATTAGCCTCGGCAAAAGACTAGCAGTACACTGAAGTGTCACTGCACTTGTGACCTAAGTGTTTCTACCAGTTTCATTATATCTGTGGCTCCCTTTCACACAGGATACAACAACCACAGAGAAGAAGAAAAAAAATATCTGGTTAAACTATTGATATTTTTTTGAGGAAAAAAGTAGGATAGAAATCTTGCACCAAACAGAGTCAATTTGGTCTAGCGGTTAAGGCTAGCCCAGCTCATCTTACAAGGTTGTTGTTCTGGGGGAAAAGGGAGGAGAAGGAAGCATTAGGTGTGTTTGTCATCTTCATTATAACAAAATATAAAAATAATAATGGCAAGATTAAAAAAATCTAATCTAAACAGTAAAAAGTAAATTATAGAGAAAGAAAGATTTGCTTATTGAGGATGGAATATCTGCTTTCCAAATTTGCTCCCTTGTACCCATCTTGCAAAAGAAGGAATAGCAAAAGAAAACTGTCCAGTTTCTATCTGGAAGGATCCCTTCACCCCAAATAGCAGTGGATGTTATTGCCCTCCATGTACTTAATTTCCATTTCCTGCAGGAATTTTGCATTATCTAATTCTTTCCATGTCTCTGGGCTTTTACATGGAAAAATGAACATCCCCAACAACAGCATGAGACAGTTGGTCAGTCTGGTTTGGAACAAAGAAGGAAATGTTCTCTGCAAATCTGAAGTAACCAGAACATTACCAGATGGCACACTGCCTTTCCCAGACCTTCCCTTTTTTGCTCTGGATAAAACAGTGTGAACATAAGCCACATTACACAAAGAGTTTCTCAGTTGCAACTTAGAGATATTGACTGATGAGGTAACAGGAGCCAACACACCATAGATATTCCTGCACATTCAAACTCCGACCTGCTCTAAGGCACATGGTTGCTACTACAGCCTCCTATTCCAGGGTCAGTTTCAGAAAGAATTGAAAGGGGGAGAGAGGATAGTGAAAGATCTCATGGACTTGAAGGAACGCTTCCTATATTCACCCCACAACTCTAAGATCACCATCTATCTGTCAAATGAATCTAGAGGTGCAAGGCCTTCTCTATTACAGCACTCTCCTCATAAAACTGTCTAAAAAAAATTGAGCAAGTCACCTTGCTTGTGATTTTTCCAGAGGTTGTCAACACATTTTTACTTATTTATTTTTGTCTAGAGAAGTGTTTGAGTGCTGCAATGGTGCTGGATTTGATTGTTACTTGTTTTCCTTAGTGCTTTGTTAATCAGAAAGTGGTACTATACTAAGAGCGTGGACAATCACATTTAAGTCTGAGAAGAGATCTGATATTTAACAATAGCAACTAACTAACCTGGAACTTCCATGCAGCCAAACTCATGGGATTTAGTAACGTGGTAGAAATGCAGTAACATATTTCTTCTCATCTCATTTTATGTAGAAAGACAACAGGAAATGAAACTAATTGCTTGCACTTCAAAAGCCATTTTAGGCAATTGTTGTCCATTTCTGAAACCTAAGCAGACCACAGGTACGTAATAAGACAGAAACAACAATTGGAAACAATATGAACAAAATAGTTCTGACAAAACCATTCTTTTTCTTCTTTGGGGTCTGGATAATTTTGGGGCTTTTTTGCTTTTGTTGGACCTCCAAGTCCATTTTCTTAATTTTCCTCAGCCCAAATTGTCCTTAGGAAACTGTTCTCTGTACCCGTCTATGCTCCACATCAGCTGTGTAACATTCACTAATCTAGAATTTAGAACTCTTATACAATGACTTTCCTTCCCTTTCTATTCTCTGTTTCTCTTCATTTGTAAACTGAAACACAACAATCCTTGTTTCAATTAAGTGTGACCTTAAAATGGAGAGTTATGCTCCATTTTTGCACTGACCACAGGAGTCTTAAATCAAATATATGAAATAGCAGCATTAGCGATAGAGTCATCGTGCAAACATTTGCAAGAATAGGATCTGATTGTTAAAAACCTTTATTATGCTATGGTTTTATTAAGTGTTATAACTTATAGTAGGTCTATCCTCCAGGCATTTGATGAAATTTGCAGCTGCTCTTTAATGCTATATTCACTTCTGAATAAAAAATCTAAATAATTTTATTTCTATTAACCCTGACATTAAATCATAGTTCATATTTATATAATGCCTTTTCTTTTTCCTATCTTTAATGGCCTAATTTATCTAAACATTAGAGTGTCAATAATCTCTAGATAATACTGTACAAATACCACAGTATTAAAATGACATAAAAAGAGCAGAAGATATAAAAAAATTGATAAGCTTGTTATTTTGTAGTGATTTATATAGAAGGATTTATAAAATATGAAATTATCTAAAAGGTTCAGGATGTTGAAAATGGATTTAAAAATTGCATAGATGGTTAGATAAGAGATGGAAGGAGTAGGTGTTCAATTGTACTAGCAAAATTGATAGGTATTGACGAAAGATATTTGAAATGTATGTCCAGTTGACCGATGTTGATTGAAATACTTAATCACATTGTTTCTCTTTGTTTTGCTTTTTCTTAAAAATGAATTTAAGAAATTGGAGAAAAAAGGACTAGAAGACCTTCAAGGTCCGTTCCTACTCTGTCATTCGGAGGACAAGAAAGGAGGAAGTGAAGGGAGAATGAGGAGGATGAGATGGAGAAGAGAAAGAGGAGATGGACATGGAAGAAGAGGAGGATGAGTGGGAAGAGGAGGAAGGACAAGTAGGAGATAGTGATGGAAAAAAGAAAGAGGAGGAGAAGGAAGAAGAAGAAAATGTAATTGATGATGGGCAATTGTTAGCTGCGAATACCGAGTGGCTGTGGATGCCGACGTCCCGTTATAGCCAGTTGTTACCAACACTGACTATCGGGAGTGTCAGAGCACCCCTGGCTTGTAACCAGTGTTGGTTACAAACAGGTTCCTTGGGTACAAGGATGGTGCGCAGGACAGAAGTGTCTGTACCAGGAAGTAGCAGCAAAGCACAA
>JANHFO010005880.1:12627-26413 GCA_032468095.1 Pareas carinatus | reverse complement strand
TCTGGGAGTTGAAGTCCACAAGACTTAAAGGGACCAAGGTTGGAGACCTCTACTCTGGGAGGAAATATTCAAATTTAGATATGGTTTTGAGGAAAACGGTTAAAAATTGTTTCTCGCTTGGACTTCAGTAGACTTGGTTCATTTTTTCTCTCCATCACTCCATAGTATGGATAGGACAAAATGGAGGGTAAGAAAGCAGAGCATTCCAGATGTGTGAAATCTCATAATATTTCATTTTATTATTTCTTATACCTCTCACTATTTTGCTGAACAAATAAGATACCATATCTGATGTATGTGGTATGGAATGAGTTCAGGAATTCAATATCATAACCATAAACAACATCCTGTCTTGAGTCACACTCCTTCAGAAGTATCCATTTCCTTATAGCTATGAATCTTTCTGCTACATATCTTCCACATGTCTCAAACAGAAGGATATTAGAGTAAAATCTTACTTTCCAGATTCCTCTCCTGCAGAACATCTAATATTCTAGATTACTACAGGCCAGTGATGGCGAACCTATGGGACATGTGCCATGGCCGGCACGCAGAGACATCTCTGCCAGCCCGCGCGCCTTCGCCCAGGAGAGTTTTAAAAAATTCACCAGCAAGCCAGAGGGAAAGCCTGCCACCGGCAGGAGCAGAAGCAGCGGGTAAGCGCCTGCCCGTGGAGAAGCTACCTGAACTTCCGGAGAGGCCTTCTGGGCCTCCGGACAAACCTCCTGGGCTTCCAGAGAGGCCTTCCCGGCCTCTGGAGAGGCCGCCCCAGCCTCCAGAGAAGCTGCCTGGGCACCAGGGGAGCACCCCGCCACCAGGAGAAGCCGAAGGCGAGTGAGCAATTCTCATTCTCAGCCCTTGGCTGGCTGGCTCACCCCGATGTCTCAGTCTCTGTCTCTCCTTTTCTGTCTCTCTGTGTGTGTCTCTCTCTTTTATTCTCTCTGTTTGTCTCTTTCTCCCTCTCTTTGTCTCATTCTCTTCTTTTCTCTGTGTGTGTGTGTGTTTGTGTGTGTGTCTGTCTGTCTCTTTCTCTCAAAAGTAGGAACAAATATCACACTTAAAATGTGTAATACTTAAATAAGCTTCAATTATGTTGCTGGGGGAGTGGGGTTGTCATGGTGGGGCATCACCAGGGTCTGGAGTGTGTGTAGCTGTTCTGGCACTTTGTAAAACGTAAGTGGACTTTGGGCTGTAGTTTGGGCACTCGGTCTCAAAAAGGTTCGTCATCACTGCTGTAGGCCATTCCCAGTCATTTTCTCCTGCAAAAAACGCACACACAAGAAGACTAGATATTATCACTCTTTCAAAGTGTAATGTTATGGCTGTAAGTCTACCACAGGCACAAACCTATTGGGACTTTAAATGATTCATTGGCCAGCTACTGTTAAGTGAATACAGCTCTTTTTTATTGGTGTGTTTTGCAACAAACCCCTTCAAATACTCTATACAACCTACTTTGTGTTTTCAAAAACAACTCACAATGATTGAGGGTTCATCAACTTAAATGGAGAGGATGCTACTTAATGATCTGTTTTCTATGTTTGCATCACAAAGACAACGACAAAAATGGAAAGGCTTGAATCAGTCAGGATCTCAGCCTCTTTGGCTACTTTGGGCTTCTGTTGTTGGTCAAATCAAGTTAAGAATAAATAAATCCATTCAACGAATTAATACATAAAATCTTCTTCCTTCCAGTTATCACACAGGAGAAAATATTGTTTCCAATACCTAAATCTGATAAATAAGAGATCTCCTGAGAATTTCAGAACCCCTGAAGGAATGGAATGACAGCCCATTTCTATATTCTCAAAAAATATATGGACATGCTGAGGCCATCTTCAGGATTAAGTGAAGACTTTGCCTTTAAGGTTTAGCAATATCCCATGCAAAGAGGACAAATAGAAGATAATACAGCCGAACATCTAACCCCATCCTGCAAAAGTATTTTGTTGGTCCCTCCTCAAAATATAAGACCCTTAAAATAAATCATACATTTTTAAAAATATTCTTTTTATTGATTTTCCATCAACGGTACAATATATATACTAGCTTCCAGTACCCGTGCTCTGCTGTGCGGATTACCAAGAAAATTGAATGTTGGGTAAGAAAATAGAAGCATGCAATCGAGGCCTCGGCCAGATTTGTCCCCCAATCCCCATTTTTTAATTTTCAGGCCTGCTGCTCCTATCCATCCCCGCACTCAACTGCCCTGCTGCTCCTCGCCCTTTTGGAGATTAGAGTGCTTTAATTGTGCTCTCCCAAAAAACTCAAAATCAGCAATAGTTGTGAAAGCTCTCCAATCAGGAGAAAGGTAACAAACGATGTTGGATATTTTGTCCAATCAGAACCCTCTACTCATCCGGAAATAAATTTTTAAATAACTTGCTTAAAAATTAATATTTTGAAAAATCCTTTCTTAGTGAGCGCCTAGATGCCAAGACGAGCCTATGTACCAAATTTCATGTTTGTAGCTTGCATAGTTTTCAAGATCTGGTGATGAGTCAGTCAGTTTTTCAAGTTTATATATATACTAGCTTCCATACCCATGCTCTGTTAAGTTGGGTGTGGGGGGTGGCATTTTCCTCTCCCACCATGCTGCCGGTCGCACGAAGAAGCAGAGGCCTCGTCCAGCCTCCCCAGCGATTGCAGCGGCCACGCGGAGAAGCGGAGGACTGTCGACCTCCTCCACCAATTGCATTGGGCGCGAGGAGATGCGCAGAGGCCTCTGCCGGCCTCACCTACCCATGGCAGCAGAAGCGCAGAGGCCTCGGGCGGCCTCATCTACCCATGGTGTTGTCCACACGGAGAAGCCTTGGGCAATCTATAGGCCTCTATCCTACAGGGGGGGGGCTCTTGAGAAAGTCATTATCACTTCTTACAATGGAATGCTAATATAGCTTTATGTTAGTATAAATTAACAATATTGCTTCTCTTATAGTGAAGTAGTGGGGAAATTTTTGTATTTGGCCTGAACAGCTGCATCTAAACCAAGCTGATCTAGAAGCATACACTGTTATTTCCTTCCTGGGTGAATCAGTAAAATTTTTGAAATAGAGACGGTGATTCTGTGTTATTCTCCAGGTGCCTTGCATTTCCATTCTCATAATCCCCAACCTGCAGGATTATGCTGGGTCACCATCTGATAGCCAAAATCCGATATTTCTGGAGAACATCACAGCAAAGCTTGTTACAAGAAAGTGGGAAGGGGGGGGAGAATCTTCTATCTCTCTCTGGTGAGCTGTCCCAATTTTCCAGAGATGGCACACGCACACACCCCAGCAGCAAAGATCAGCGGCCATTCTGCAGTAAAAGCCGGAAGCATTTTTCTACAGTCCAGAAAGGGCGCGAGGGTGATGGAGAAAGTTACGTTCTCCAATGATGTCCTAATTTCTCCAATTCTCCGGAGAGACTGGAAAATGGGACAGACAGAGGCGGTAGTTAACTCCTCTGAACTAATCCCTCAGAAGGCAGACCGGAGCCGAAAGACCGCTTCTGGCAGACGCCACTAACATAAAGAGCCTCTCTTTTCGCCCCACGCCCACAATACCCCTCTAATCCAACCGCGCGCTCTCTTCCGGGCATGCAGGTGGCCGCCGCGGCCCTGGAGTTGAGCGCCTGAAGGCGCTTAGAAGTCACCTAGTTCTTGCAATAATTGAAGGAAAAGACGGAAAGGCTGAACTTTTCAATCCCGAACGTTAGATCTTCAGAAGAGAGCCCCGAGATCAGGCCCAGAAGCACATGGGTTGGCAGAGAAAACCGGAAGCCAAGAACCAATTACGCATCCACTTTGCGATGTCCTCGGAACGGCCGCCGGTCTTCGTCTCCCGAGCTCTCGACAGTTCGAAGACCCTTCCTGCGAGTTGTAGGAATAGAGTGCGACCTCGGAGAGCTGAGCGAATCCTGCTTCTCAGAGGATGAGGGAGAAGAGGCAAAAGAAGTCCAAATCTTTTGTTTTCTCTTTCTTAATCCTCTGCGCTGCCAGAGATGCACAAAGCGCGCATTGATTGAGCACCTCTTACAAGGGATGCGTAAGTTCCCGACTTTGTTTTTTCACTCACTGCATGCTAGAGGCACAGCAGCACCATCAAAAAGCGCAAAGGCATTATTAAAATGCTGAGATTTACTTATTTCAGGGGTCCTGATAATAAGTGACTTTTGGAACTTCTTTATAAAGAAGCGACGATGGTATTATGAAATCAGGAGGAAAAAATGACATGTGGCTGTTTTACAGTGCTTGCCAGCATCATACTGGTCTGTACACAGCATTAGAGCCCAGCCATAACAAATGTGAGGTCACAGCCATTTACTTCTAAATTTCTGCATCTCTTTCAAACCTGCAGCAACCAAAGTAAGCCATTGCCATATGTTATGAAGTTATTTACTGTAGTTGTTTTACGATGATTCATCCCTGAGGAAAAGAAACTTTATCACTCCATCATGGTTATAAGTCAGCAAAAAATCTGTGGTTTGCATGCATCTCTCCACCTCTTCATTATTTTACCAAATGTTCCTACTTTACAAGAATGTAAACAGGAGGAAAAAAACAGATTGCTATATGTTCTCCTATAAATCAATAGATGAATATAACTACATAATTTTGAGGCGGAGAAGAGAAAAATGGGGAGTAAAAAAATCCCTGAAAGCAAGCATTGATATTTTCAAGCTATTTCCCATACTACAACAAACAATTCACGTGGGTAGAACTTTCAGCATCAATCAAGTATAGCATTATATCAAGTTTTACACATGCATTGTATGCTGAAGTACTTAACATGCAAAACAGCCCCATAAGAAATATCTATGACAATTTTGCACACGTTGGTTGCTTTTATGAGTTACTTTCTAGATTCTCTTGAGAAACCAGAAAAAGATTATAAATATTTTAATAAAAGTCTCTACATCTTTGCATTGGGATAAAGATGAACTTTATAAATTGTTGTGTTGTTGATTCTTTTACCCCATATTATCTTCAAGCCTTTATGTAAATAGACTTTTCCAATAATTTTCTAGTTTAAAAACAATGCGGTAATAAAGTACAAATCCAAGCCAGTTAATACTACTCTTAAACAAGTACCATGTCAAAAGACATACAATATCCATTTGCTTGTGAAGCTAATTCACACCACACAAGTTACATTTTTTTAGGCATTAAACATCTTTTGACTTCCTTTACTCTATATCTGATCCTATTTCAGAAGATATTATACTGATTCATTTGCATTAAAATATTTTCACAGGTGATGTTATATGACAACAGCTAGCCAAAACACTTCTCTTTGCTAGCACACAAACAGTATTAAATGGGACAATTCATTCTTCTCGGTTTATATCCTGGCTTTTAAATCTTTGTTCTATACATATCTTAGAAACTCTCTGCAACTGTCTAATTTATTTCCAGTGAATAATGCTGTATATATTACACATACTATGGAAAACAATAAATATTCAGAAATTTGGAGCATTGGGGGGGGAAGTATTTTAACAATTTCCAATTCAGGAAATAATGTAATTTCTGCAGAAAATGCAAATGACATGCTGGAAACCAGTGCTTCAACAGAGCTGTAAATGTTATCATAGTCTTATTGGTAAACACTTCTTTTGAAAAAGATTTAAAATTAAAATACACCGGAATGTGCATTTTCTTTGAACTGGTAGTACAGATAGTCCTTGTTTAACATCCAGTTCTGTGACTATTTGAAATTACAGCAGCATTGAACAAAAGGTCCTAATGATTGTTACAGGATTTACCTAATGACAGCAACCAAAGCTGTTGGAACTCCAGCCATAAATTGGTGTGGCCACATGGCATCATGCCTTATGACACTATCACTTATTAATGAAGTAACCCTTGCATACTAAATATTAATGTTTTGAGCACTGAGTCTTTTGTAGGCCCAGCCAACACAACACATTGTTAAGGGATACAGTGATAACAGTGCTGATGTACGTGAATGTTACCTCACTCCTTCACAGGTTGGAGCAAACATAGATAGCCACGCCCAGCGAAGTCTCCACTGCTGGGTACCAATAATTTTACAACTGTGTTTTTTCTTTGTGTTAAAGTAGCCTCTACCATTCTATTTAAGGCTGTTTGGCACAGGCTTCCCATAATGACATCTATCAGAGAATCAGTAATCATAGGGTGTGAGAGGTACCTATTTGAATCTTCATGTTAATAGCATGTTGAAGACAGAAACATTTTGCCTACTTTTCTTCACATGATGTAGCATGTTTCCAACTTGATGGGGGTTTCCAAATACTATGTCAACAGTATCATAATGGGGTTTGGTGATTATAGGTAGTACTCACTCAACTGTTTCGTGACCTCTCAAGTTACAATGGCACTGAAAAAGAGTTACTTATGACTGTTTTTTACACTTAAAACTGTTGCAGCATGACCCGTGGTCATGTGATCAAAGGCCAGATGCTTAGCAACGGATTCATCTTTATGGCGGTTGCAGTGTCCTGGGGGTCATGTAATGCCCTTTTGCAATCTTCTGACAAGCCAAGTCCATGGGAAAGCCAGATTCACTGAACAACTGCAGTGATTCACTTTACAAATGTAGCAAGAAAGGTTGTAAAATAAAGCAAATGTTACTTAACAAAGGTCTCACTTAAATTTTGGGCTCAACTGATCGTAGGTCAAGGACTACCTGTATCCAAACTGACTTTTTAAAAGAAGCGACATCCGTTCTGCAACATTCCTTTCCAAAGGTTTGTTGAGCAGAGAGGATACAAAGCAACAGAATACACTGTTGGCATCTGTCTGTCTGTCTCTCTCTCTCTCCCCCTAACCACCACTTCTTTCCACACAGAGTCTTAAATTTGTCCCATGAGGTCAAGGATCATAGGCTGTGCATTTTCAATCCCACCCAACCTTTCCAACTGCAAATGGGATGGATGCATGCTACATTATCAACAGAAAGGCTGCCTGAAAGTGCTACTTATCTTCAAAACACAGGGAAAGAAAGAGGGAGTGCATGCCCTTTTATTATAGGTTTAACTCTGGGTGAGCATGCCGATAAAATATGTGAAGGTTGAGGGAAATGTTCTATCATCGATATAAATAATCAGCTTCAATATTAGCAGCAATCTCAGCTTCCCACTTGTCTCCATTGTTGAGCAGTTTCTCTTTGTTGTACAGGAGCTCTTCGTGCGTTTCAGTGGAGTACTCAAAATTGGGGCCCTGCAGAGACAGAACAGAGAGATGTCAAATCCAGACTAACATCTTAGTTAACAAAATCACCCACCCATCCACCACACCATTCACCTCCACAATAGCATCAACAGGACAGGCTTCCTGGCAAAATCCACAGTAGATACATTTGGTCATGTCAATGTCGTAGCGAGTGGTCCTGCGGCTACCGTCAGCTCGAGTCTCTGCCTCAATAGTGATTGCCTGTAGCGAAAAAGGATTCTCAGAGTCAGAAGAGCACCCTGAGATTATTCAAAGTCTAGCTGCAAAATGGTAAAATTCTAGCAGCGGGATTTCAGGCAGGAGGGGGTTGCCTCCCAGAGGCCTCCTACTCCCGCTCTTGGCTTAAAAATTCCCCAAAAAACTGACCACTCCTTTTCCAGTAACACCACTGGATGTTCCTGAAGCTGAGTTGCAAATGCAACCCACAGGAGTTATCAAATCTTGCTTTAGCATGCTGACAATTCCAAGCTCCAGTTTTAGAAGTCTAGACAATTCAAGCTGAAATTTATCCATGCTATAATAAATTCATTTGGAATGAAGGACCTGAATCAAAGGCATGCAACACTTAAGGAAACTAAGAGTTGTGTAAATACCTCAGAAGAGAAGGAATTCTTGAAGACAATAGTGCTTTCACTACAGTCAAAAGAATTTTAGTATTAGAGGGAACATCTGTTCCTAAATAGCTTTCCTTCAGCAGTAGAGGAAAATTCCTGGTTTTAGCATTAATTCTAGAGCAATATGCATGTGTGAAGCAATCAGATAATGATATAATTTGGGCTAAAGTTCTGCATGAAATTAAAAGCACATTGTTTCAACTCTCATTATTAACAGCTAGTGAATGGAATTCTGCACCCAAGAGACATGTTCCTATACAGATTCACTTAAATCACAGAAACTTTTTACATAAACTGTACATTGTCACATCCAGACCTCACTGAATTCCCTGCAACTCACCTGATCTTTATGGGGCTTCTGGGAATGCACTTCCAGAAGGAAAATTAAATCACCTACCAGGCTGGAAAATATTAAGAGCACAGGCTTTACGAAGCTACCCAGAGCTTCATCTAGTTCCTTCCTGCTGCAGGGAAAATATCTTCCATCATATAAAAAAGAAACGAAGGCAAAGACATAGAGGAGCCACTAGTCCCACTGTGTGGCAGCTCCTTAACCCAGTTTACAATTTTCATCTGTAGTATGTAACCAGTAGCTAGGAATGAAATGCTTTTTGCACCAACTTTTGCAATATTTTGGAAAATGTTTATTAAAGCGGCACATGCGGGAAAAGAAGGAAAAAGTTGGAAAAAGAGGCTTCACCTGAGCAGGGCATACAGCTTCACACAGCTTGCAAGCAATACATCGCTCCTCTCCAGATGGGTATCTGCGCAGGGCGTGCTCTCCACGGAATCGAGGACTCAAAGGGCCTTTCTCAAAAGGATAGTTGATAGTGGCAGGCTCTCGAAATAAATAACTCATGGTTGTAGCCAAACCTAATGTTCAAATGGAACAAAATTACACTGTTGGCTTAAATAAGCCAAATAAGGGCAAAACTGGTGCCCTTGGCTGCAATTTCATATCCTTGGCCATTCATTACATGATATTAATGTGAATTGGAATCTAATTTATCTAAGAGCAGCAGGTTGCCAAACTGAAATGCATTGGGCAGCTCATCCTTAAAGTTTAACACAGATCTGGAGTTTCCCTGTTTACTGTAACACAACAATTTGGTACTTGCCTATTCATTTAGCACTCTGCAATTCTCACCGGATCATATACATATAAGTCCTTGGTAAAGTAACCCTGGCCATCTCTATCATCCATCACCAGAAAATATAGACAAAAACTAGGGAAGAATTACACATAGAACTATAACAACAGGTCTCATAATTCTCTGTCCTGATGTAAATAGATATACCAACTGAACACATGTTATGTTTATATGATGCTGGCTACCTTAGAGCCTGTGGGGCAAAAACTAGAGGATGTCACAAACATTCTCTTGCTGCCTCAGACTAAAGCAGGGGTGTGCAATCTTTTAGTGGGCAGGAGTTACACTAAAGATTAAGGAATGGGGCAAAAGACCAGAAAGAGGATGAAGTCACATTATATTTTAGAAGAACTGGCTTTGGAGAGAATTGTGTTTCTTCTTCTTTTTTTTTAAGTGTCACTTGACACATTTTAGAGTTTGAGTAACAATTTTTGTAGGTTTCCTGCTTCAAAGTAAGTAGGGTGAAATCTGTTCTCCCATGTTCAAAAACACAGATGACCATATGAGTTAAATTTACAGGAAAGTAAATTCCAACTGAATCCTAGGAAAAAATCTTAACAGAAAGACAAGTTCAAAGTGTAAGCACTGCCTTCAGAAATGGAAGCCTCTCTCTTCACTGGATAGGGAAGCTAGATAGGGATTTGTCATGACTACTTTAATTTGAATTTCTACATGGAAGAGAGGCTTGGACTAAACTGCAATTACTCTCCTCATACTAGTTTCCTAGTGCAGAGTTTTTCGACCCTTTTCAAGTTGCGGATCCCAAAATATGTCACTGCTACACAGCAGACCCCATTCCCACAAATTCAACTGATTTCTAATCAATAATTCATGTATATTACTTTTCTAAATTTTTCTTGACCTGTCTGCAGATCCCCTGGCAACATGCCGGGGACCCCAAGGGGTCCATGGACTCCATATTGAAAACCTCTGTCATAGTGTACAGATGTTTTCCCTCTTAGGATTCTGTCTTCAAATGCCCATTCCAATTTTTTTTAAAAAAAAAATCCACACAGAACACTGTTTCTCAACTTCAGCAATTTTAAGATGTGTAGTTTTCTCAGAATTCCCAGGCCAGCATGTCTGGCCTAGGAAAAAAACAGCAAATGATATATCCAGTTGTTAGGCTGTAAGGACAATAGGAAACATAACAGAAGGGAACAGCTAACTTCCTTTGGGAAACCATTTTATGTCTCTTCAGTTAGTTCTCAGAAATAACAGCCATCACTTTTCTCACTACTGCTTACCTCGAATAAGTTCTGTCCACAAGAGAGTCTGTGCAGCTTTATCAGTGACCGATTTCCAGTCTGTTTGCTCCTCCTTTGCATTGACATACTCTGCAGCAAAACAAGGTGGGAATTGTTGCCATTTATACAGTACATGCATATAACAATGCATTATACAAAAATGATCACACTAATAAAGGATTTACTATGAAAACTACATGTAACTGTTTCCTTGCCTGTACTATTCCCAGCGGAATCCATGAATTATCTTAGAAATGACTTTAATAGTTGCATCAGCACAGTATGATTTTCTGGGCACTACATCTCACTGAGATGTCCAAATTAAATTCTATGTTCCCCAAGAGGAACATAGTAGCATTTGTATCATCTGTAGAATATGACTTCCAAATCTTTTCAATTATCTGGTGTTAGTAATTGCTACTTTCCTACAGTGACCCCTACTTGGAAGTTTTACAAAGCAGTTGTGGACTTACTGTAAGAAGCTCTGGAGGTTGTGCTGCTGAGATGTCGGGTAATATTCAGGCACATCGGAAACCCTAAAGAGTAACAGTTATTTTGAAGCAAAAATAGAAATACTCATCCCAGAAACCCTAAAGCAGGCATTTTCCAACTCAGGTTCCCTTTGATATTGCTTTTTTAAAATTTTTGAACAAACTCTTTCTAGAGCAGCCATAGAGATAAGCAGTTGCCTAACATCTATAAGCAACGAGTAATAGCAGAAGAAATGATGTTAAGTAAACTGGCTAGACCAAGCAAAGAACTACCCTGTTTCCCCCCCAAATAAGATCTAACTTGAAAATAAGTCCAAGCATGATTTTTCAGGATGCTCATAAGCCTTACCCCCAAAATAAGCCCCAGTTAAAATTTCCGGCCAGATGGACGTATTTAGCACTGTATTTCCTTGAAAATAAGCCCTAACTGGAAAATAAGCTCTAATGCATCTTTTGGAGCAAAAATTAAGTAATCGGGCTGCCAGAGGATGAACATCCCTTCTATTTCCAGGAGAAACCAAAGAGCTCTTCATCCCACTCGTCAGTCCAAATCAGAGCTAATATAGGTAGTCCTCAATTTACAACCATTTGTTTAGTGACCTTTTGAAGTCATGGCAATTTTGGGCTTGGTAAGTCAAGGACTACCTCTGTATTATGACCAGGATCACCTGCAAACAAACATATTACAATTAGACCACCAGACTCTTCGAAGAGAAGAATCTTGAGTGCCTGTGTTTAGAGGCAACTTATTAGGCACCAGCATAAATGACAAATGACTAATACCATTCTAAGCACCAATTAAATCAGTGTGATTTACAGAGCAAGCCATAACTGGTCAGTTTTACACATTGCATTATATAAATAATGGTTTACAACTCATGATAGTTGTGTCCAAAAGTTATATCAAAATCAAAGGAATTCAGCTATCTTTGCACCATAAAGGTAGGAAAGTAGTAATCAAAACTGAAGTTTATTATTGATCTTTGTTTCAGAGATCTAATTGTGCAGTTAATGACATGAATAAGTAAGTTTTTAGATTTTTTTAAAAAAGCAGTGTACTTGGATTGGAAGGCCCAGGGTAAAGGATCTGCTTGACCATGGCCTTTACCTAGTGACTTTGAGCCAGTCACAATCATTCTCTCAATTCATCTCACAAGAGAATGTCACTGTAATTCCCAGTAAGCTTTTAGCAAAAATGAAAGATATCAATGCAATTAAGTAGGCTGCATGTGGCATCTTACCGCAACTTACAAAGCACCTCCAGCATAAATGACACTTTCTGAAGTTTGCATCCTGAAGAAACTCTGCAACACTGCTTACCTGTCTGGGAAACCTTCCGCACCATCCAGAGGACATGCATTTTCGGCTCGAGTCTAGGACTCCTCTACAAAAGCCGCAAGAAAAAATGAAGTTAAAAATACTGAAAGCAACGAGATCCACTGGTTATTATAGAAATCCGTAATATCATGAAATGTCCCAAATCAGTGACACCCCGCCCCCAACCTTTTGGGCATCAGGGACGGGTTCCATGGAGGAAGGCTTTTCGGTGGACCAGAAGGGGCGTGGTTTTGCCTGCTGCCTGCATCTTGTGAATGAGACTAGGCTTGTTTGTGCAGACCGTCCACGAACTGGGTGTTGGGGGACCCCTGCCCTAAATAATGCATCGGTCTGCAGGTTCAGCAAAACTCTGATGAGCTAGATAGGCTAAACAAATACAGGGGGGCGGGGAAGAATGGATAGAAAGCTCAACACATTCAACTAAAAATAACTTGAGCCTTGTGGGACAACATCCCAAGTCCACAAGACAGGGCATTCCCTCGACTATAACCCGTGACCATTTCTCCACCAATAACGCAGTCCTTGCATTTAAACTTTGACGTTTCTCTGTTGGAAAGTGTGTTTGAGGCAGCCCGGTCAGATACTTCTGAATAAATAGGATTTTATTGATTGCGGTTTTCTCAGCTGCTGGGGACGAGGGTGGCGGCGGTGCGGGAACGTGCACCCCAAACACCCAAACGGGACAGGCGGGGGGGGCATTTTTGAAAATGCAAAGAGCTGCAAACATGGAAAGCCTATCAGAAAACTACGGGGAACCCCCATAGTCACAGGCTCGGGGCAACCCAACCCCGCTGCAAACACGGGCCACGTTTTTGTGCAGGGCGCTGCTTACATGCAGAGAGCAGAGGCGCGAGCGCGGAGAACTTCGAAGCCACGAGACTCCGCAGAGAGGAGTCCGCCTTTCTCGACTCCTCGGAAGGCTTCACTCCCCCGAGCGCCTGCCCCGCGGCCACAGCGGCGCGCGTGCGCAAATCGCTTCGCGGCTACCTCCGCCTGAAAAGCCAGCCCCGGCCTACGTAACGCATGCGCACTTCTACGCCCTCGGAGCACTCTTGAAGGTCCCAGAGTCCGACGCTACTACTACGCTTGCCCCTCCACCCACCCATCCCGGACTCTTCTCTCGGCGGACGAATTTTTCGGGCATGACGGCGAGCCAAGCAGGCCAAAAAAAAAAAGAGTCAAGAACTTACCCGCAAAACACAATGTTAGAAGCCACCTCTCTGCTCAGTGCCGCCGACAAGCGGCAAGAATAACTGGGACCAATCACCACTTGGCTGAAAAGCCATTGGTTGAAGATGACCCGCGAGAGGCAGGACGACCTTGGCGTTTGGGTAGAAGGCTCGGAAACCTCCCAATACTTAGGGGCGGGGAAATGCCGCCAGTCGGGAATGAGAGGAAGTCGGTGATTGGCTGAATCACTGCATCACTGATCCATGATCGTGCGTGGATTGGTAGGGGTAACTTGTCGAGAAGATTCGGAGACTGTTGTTTCTGTACTGGTAATCGGAGTTCTTATCTCTTTCATAATGCCTAGGTTGCTCAGTTTAGTTACATTTCCGTGTAAGCCACGTGCTATTTGTAGTTGTCGCCGGCTTCGTAGCATATAGAACATCAACAATAATAAAGTGCAAAAAAATAAAAACATATTTGAACATATAAGTGAGCACAAATAAATGGGGACAGTAGGACAAGGACGGTAGGCACGTTAGTGTGCTTATGCACGCCCCTTTTATAGACCTCTTAGAAA
>JANHFO010005878.1:84293-101611 GCA_032468095.1 Pareas carinatus | reverse complement strand
AACTGCACTTTGATTGAGATTTGCCAAAACAAATTCCAGGCAAAGAAAAGTAGCAGAACCATGTACCCTATGTGCATCACCTATGGCCAAGAAAAGAAACAATACTGTTTCTGCCTGGAGCAGGATCTTTAAATATAGTACAAAATGGCTACTGTGAGGCAATAAATGGAAGTTGGTGAACCTGAAATTGACTAGCAGAGATGGAAAGGTCAACCTTGGCAGCTTGAAAACATGGGAACTCCTAGAATTGCCCCGCCAATACTTCTCAGAGCTGAAATCCACACATTTTCAAGTTGCTAAGGTTGAGAAATACTGGTTTAGAGAAATCTGTTGACTTCAGTTGAGACAGTGTGCCAGTCTCCCAATTCAATTAACCTGATTGGAGAATTTTTCCGGGACTGATGTGGGCAGTTGGCCCAATGTATTTTCTTTTCCAAACCCAAGCTTTTCAGGAGGAAGCAGGAGCCTTTCTGTGGAGCACTTCCTTGTTCTGGATGTAAATTTCAGAACCTGGATTTCAGAAACATGTATCTGGACCTGCCATAAATTTATGCATTGGTCTTTTGTTTATTGTCCTTTAAGTTACTGTAGCAAGACTTGCTGCACTATGCAAGTTCCCCAACTATTGGGGAGCAACAAATGAAGCACTTTTTTCAGAATAAGCGACTGATGGTGGGAATTTTCACAAGCTAGTGTTTGGTGGTGAAATTGTGGCTTTGAATTAACATCTGACCTTCCGTTATTTGCAGGGAAATAATCTTGAATTTCAAATAAGATGTCCAGGCGAAGGTAATGATCACTTTTATAATACACAGTGTGAGTAAAGCAGTGTACTCCTCTATGTCACTAATGAAATAAAATTTCTTTCTGCAGTAGTCGTTTGCAAGCTAAACTGCATCAGCCATGCCAGGACACATCTCCAGAAGAACTGCAGATTCCATTGTCACTTCAGAACAGAAAAAGGAAATCAGAGCAGGTGGGTTGGAATTGTAAGAATCACATAATAGAGAAATGACTGTAGAGTAACTGGAATGGCCTGATGCAAGTACCAGAGAATAATTCCGTACTGTAGCATCTGCAAGGCAAATCGGGGGTAAGGGTATTGCCACTTTTGTATGTGCATTATGATATTGTGCACTCATAAAAAGGAGGCAGAGCTTGCAGCACAATGTTGCAATGCGGCTGTCATCATTCTGACAAAAGAATCAAGTTCTTTTGGACGCAACTGATTTGCTCCCTTTGTATATATGTCTAGTATTAGCATCTCACTCATATGCCAGAATACTGAAGGGTCCAGTTCATTAGTGCATTTTCCTATTCTTTTTTCTGAGAAATCAAGTTGGCTTGCATGGTGATCTGTCCTCAGCCCCACCACAAAGATCCTGCAGTACAGTTTGAGGAGATTGATTGTTCCAAAGACACACATGAACTCAGATTGAGTGAGTCTTTAAGCTCGTGTCTTCCTGAATAAAATTCAACACCTTGACTATGACCCTGAACATGTCTTATCCACTGGCCCAATTTACTTTAGGGTGACATTTGCCAAGGAAATCTCAAGCTTGACATGAACCATATTCATACATCACTTTGGTGGAAATATTTGACAACATACAACAGGATCCCCTCTATCTATCACATATGTGAAATTGATCTTGTTTCATTGTAAAAAGCTTAAATTATTTCCTTTTTGATTAAAGAAAGTGTTTATAGAGCTGTTTAATAATCATGAATAAAAGTTGGATAGCTATCAGGATCTGATATTTTGAAAAACAACCTGAGCATTTAAGATCTTACTGCTTTTGTCTTTGTGTGGGCTGTTTGAGACGTCCTTGAGGAATCTGGAGAACTGGATATTAATTCATTGTTGCTTTGAAATTAATTTATCTGTTTGTTTTCCAAAGGACTCCAATATAGATGAAGAAAATGTGAAATATCAATATGAAATTAAGGTATGGTTGATCTGTAAAATACTGCTTTGAAATATAATTGGACTCTGTTAGCAATGGCAGAGGTGGATGGGAGGGGATGATCTCATTTGCACAACCTAATCTCGTGCATGTGTAAATGGACCTTCACACACTCATCTGCTTGCGCAGACTGGTTCTCAATGGGCCGTGGACCAGTACAAGTCCGTGGACCAAAAATTGGGGACTCCTGATGTAGAAAGTTATGTGGGCTTAGTATACGGGGAAGATATTATTCAGTCCTGTATTGACAGAATCTAGTTTTAGCAAACATGTAAGAAGGAGATACATGGCATGCTTTTAATGTTGTAATTTGTTTATCAAGACCATTTTTCTCAAAGGAAACATTGTATTTTACTTCCCAGAATATATAATTGCTTATTTAAAATCACTATGAGCTGTTAAGATGAATAGCATAAATCTATATTTTAAAAAAAAGAATTGTGTTTTTCAAAGGTGGAGTGAAGACCCTGTTGTTTGTCAACAAACTATCTGAGAACTGTATTTTTATTATCTTATTTTTAGAACTGCTGGCCATCCACAATATCAGGTGGTGTATCTCCTTGCATAATAATAGAAACTCCGCACAAAGAAAGTACAACCACAGACTTCTCCAGATTCAAAAAGTACAGGTTTAGAAATCTCTTCATAAATCCATCACCTTTACCAGATCTTAGGTAAGCTAGATATACTGAAGGAAATTAATAATATTGCTATATATTGATATATCAGTGGAGAAAACAGGATATTTCTTCAGAAGACCTTGTGCGCACAGCTATGGCTAAACTATACCTAAACATTAAATGTGCTGTCTTGTCTAAAAGAAAGATACATCTTTCTTCCAAGACCGAGTGGCTGTGGCTGTCGGCGCTGCGATATAGCCAGCTCGTTCCTTCGTTGGCTATTGGGGGTGAGTCTCTGGCCCCCATAGAAAGAGTCTGCAACTTGGGTGTCCTCCTGGATGTACGGCTGTCCTTATCAGATCATGTGGCAGCCGTCACCAGAAGGGCCTTTTACCAGGTTCACCTGGTGTGCAAGTTGCGCCCCTTTCTAGATCGTGATGCCATGTGGACGGTCACTCAGGCACTTGTCATGGCCTATCTAGACTGCTGTAATGCTCTCTACATGGGGCTTCCCTTGGGTCGCAGCCGGAAGCTTCAACTGGTGCAAAATGCGGCTGCCCGGGGGGTTATGAGGGCCAGTGGCAGGACCCATGTGGCTCCCCTCCTGCACGAGCTGCATTGGCTGCCGGTGAGTTTCCGGGTGCGCTCCATGGCTTAGGACCCAGTTATCTACAGGACCGCATTCTGCCAGCAAATACCTCCCACCGACCAGTTCGCTCCCACAGAGAGGGCCTCCTCAGGGTGGCGTCAGCCAGACAATGTCAGCTGGTGACCCCCAAGGGGAGAGCCTTCTCGGTGGCTGCTCCCACCCTCTGGAATGACCTCCCCACAGAGATACAAACTATTATGGACCTTCGTGCCTTCCACCGAGTGGTAAAAACTTATTTGTTTACTCAGGCTGGGCTATCCTGACCTGCACTCTTTCCCTTGCCGAAGATATTATTAATTTTAAATTTCCATTGGTTTTTTACATTGTTTTTATATCTGACTCCTAATCAGCCACTAACAAATTATTGTTTTTATTTCTGTTTTTAAATGTGTTGTTTGTGTATTTATTGTTGTTTTTATATGGCTGTACACCTCCCTGGGTCCCTTCGGGGAGAAGGGCGGTATAAAAATACAATAAATACAATAAATAAATAAATAAATAAAACTTGAAAAAGTTTAATTTTTACAGTTAAAACAATTACTTCAGGGATAGTTACCGACTGTTTGTATTTACAGACTTCACTGAAATTCATTTTCTTATGCTATGTAAAAACACATTGCTATTATCAAGAAATGTTTAGTCACACAAATACTAACAGTCATCATGATCCATGTCCATTCATTAAAAACATTTCCCAAACAGCCAATAGCTTACTACAAATCTTTGCCATCTCTATAGTGCACAAGGCAACAAAATATATTCAAAGCATCATAAAACCTTTAGGTAGAGAATACAAACATTTATTTAGAAGCCTAAATTTTCAAAATGGTCCATGACCATAAAATTTTGATTTAATTCAATTATGTAGGACAAAGTATAAGATTTATAGAACATACCCATGGTGGTCAACTGACTGTCAAAAGACATGATGAAATGTCCTTAATTTCACAATAGAGATGGTTTCAACTAGGAAGTGATACACATTTTACATTACTCCAGATTTAAGAATGTAACAGAATTTCTAGAAGACTGGCATTGAAAAATTAGCCATCAGTAGACATGTAGAAATAAATCATGTTGTTTCTAAAGAATAATACATCCAGATAAATGAAATACCTAATTACAGCATGGTTCATGCAGCTTGCTAAGAAATTGGTTGGGTTTGAATCACATGTTTTCCATACTATTTATGTCTAATCCATGAGACTATTTAGACCCAGTCACCCATCTGGGATTGTCTCCTTGAAGTTATTCTTAATCGGAATGCTATTTACTAATATTAAATCAAAATTAAAAATCAGATTAAGTTCCAGTGGCAGCAAATGAACTTTTTACAATAATGTGTAAGAACTACTTTAAAAATTGAATAGCTGGGCAATGTGAGTGCAATGGGTAGTATATCTAACATTAAATCTGTTTTTAAGTCAAGGAAGTCAAATTTCAGGGGAGTTATTTTTCAATTCCTGAACTATTTACCTGAATATACTTAATGCAACACAAAAACTGCACTGTAAAAATGTGACATTATAGACATTTGCCTGGAAGGACGTCCAACCTACCTGTGGAATCTTATAGATATCCAAGAGAGTTGCCACATGAAGGGAGATTTCGGCATCCAGTCCTCCAACAACAGCTATGACTTTATTTTGAATGTTACATAGGTAGCTGGGGACCAGTCTCTCAGTTGCTGATAAAAGTAGCATAGTGGCCTGATAGGTCCTTTGAGCATTGTCATAGCTATCATAAATATGGAAGCCGAGGGTGAGATTGGGTAAGATTTGTGGGTTTTCATTGATCTCCTTTACTGCAAATGCCAAAGCCAGGATGTGTTGGTAATTCTTAGGAACTCCACTACAATGAGAGTTTCATTGAATATCAGAATGATATTCTACCAGCTCTTACATTTTAATCAATAGTTATAGTATAATAGGTTGACCCGTTCAATTAATTCTCTCTTTTGAATATGGAAAATTTACAGTCATTGGGTTGTAGAATTAATAAGTGCATAAGTATCAGGGATATATGACAAATAATTTAACATTCATTGTCAGAACATATACTTTTCTGCAGGAAAACTGTGTAAATAATTTCAGGCCTAAAATACAGGGAATGTCTAGAATCCATGTGTATAATCTAGCTTTCCAAAAGAAATTGTCATAACTGTCATAAATATGGAAGCCCAGAGTGAGATTGGGTAAAATTTGTGGATTTTCATTGATCTCCTTTACTGCAAATGCCAAAGTCATGATGTGTCGGTAATTCTTAGGAACCCCACTACAATGAGAGGCTCATTTCACATCAGAAGAATATTCTAGCAGTTTGTACATTTTAAGCAGTAGTTATAATATAAAAGGGTAGCTCCATGTATATCTGTCAGGGTTCCCGCATTCTTAATGAAGTCAAAGAAATGTAGTCCAAGTGTCAGATCAAAATACCACATTTATACACAATGTATAACCAGACTCAATTAACCTTTGTGTTTGTTAGGATAGTTTCTATGGAATCTCTTAATCAACCTTATGCACTGACACCACTAATTGTTACCCATTGGGCATCAAATAATTTCCAACTAACTTGATATTGTAACTCCTATTATACTCAGGAATCCAAAATCTCATCTATTTAATAGTGTATCCTTCCTTTCACCAGAACAGGAAGAGGTGATGGAGGAGTCATAGGTCTAAGGTTGGAGTTATGATAAGATTTTAAAAGACTTCAATGAAACACTGGATGAACCTTCCTATATGAATGTGGTAACTACAACTGTACAGTGACTGAGTTGATAATTTTTACAATTGGGAATGGTCCTATATATTTCGGTCCCAACTTTCTACTTGGTACATTAATGTTTAGATATTTGGTGGACAGGTAAACCAGGTCTCCCACCCTGATATTAGGCTGTTGAGCCCTTCTTTTATCTGCTTGTTTCTTGTGTCTTTCCTTTTTCTTTTCCAAAGACTTTTTTATGTCCACTCAAGCTTTTTTTATACTGTCCATCCAGGCCTCTAAAGACATAGAGATGGGAGGTTTCTGTGGTGTTTGGGTATGGGGACAAAATCAGTTCCAGTTGTGATTTTGAAAAGAGGAAGCCCCGTACTGCTCTGTACAGTATTGTTATATGCCACCTCAGCAAAAGGTAAAAGATCTGCCCAATTTTTTTTGTTGTAAATTAATATAGCACCTTAGGTATTGCGACACTATGGCATATGCACATTCAGCAAAACCATTAGTAGCTGGGTGAAATGCAGAACATGTGCTTAAAATTTGCAGTGAATTGGATGCCCTGATCCAAAATTATTCATTTGGACACATCAAGAAGGCAGTAAATATGTTGGACAAACATCATTGCCAGCATTTTCACAGAAGGGAGCTTGGGACATGCTATAAAATGCACTTGTTTGGAAAACCTTGTTTGGATCCATCTCTATACCCTGCCTCGAGATTCTATATCCCAGACAACTTGCAATATAGCTGAGCCTTAAGCAATTTTGTCAACACTGTTTTTGCCAACTGGACATGCTCATCCATCAATTCAGAGTACATGAGAATGTTGTCCAGGTAGACCAGAACCCCTTTGCAGAGATGCTCATGGAGCATCTTGTTAATCAATTGCATGAATACCGCTGGTAACCCCTGCAGACTGAACGGCATCACTTTAAATTGAAAGCACCCCGGGGGGCAATTGAAAGCAGTTTTTCACTCATCTCCCTGTTTCACTCTGTCCCTGTAGTAAACCTCCTTCAAATCCATTTTGATAAATATTTTTCCTTTTGACAAATACCCCAAAATATTTTTCTTAAGAGGCAAAGGACACATATTTTCCACTGAAATGGCATTGAGGTTTTTGAAGTCCACACACATACATTGTTTTCTGCCATCCTTTTTGTCCACAAAAAGCACAGAAGTGGCCATCTTTGGTTTAGACATTTCAATAACCCCCCGAGCCAGGTTAGTGTCCACAAAGTCCCTCATCTCTTCCATCTCATTGGGCGATATAGAGTACATCCTGGGTTTGGGATAAGCTCAACTGCACAGTCTGTTGGTCAATGAGGAGGAAGATAGTTCAACTCCTTTTCACTGAAAACCTCTAACAAACTTGTGTAGACTGCCAGGATTTTCCTCTTTTTGGCAGGTTGTGTTTTAGCACCCAAAACATTCTCACTTTGACCATCTCCTGGTCGGTCAGTTCTTCTATTTTGATATGGAACAAGATATGGTGCAGCCGCATCGCTGGAGGTCTTTGGATCATGGGCATTAACATCTTTTGGAGCATCTGGAATTCAAGTCTCTATTTCAAATCACCCCTGAGTCTCACTTCTTGAACCAGGTTAACCTCAATAACATGTCTTTCTTCAACCCGGGGAACAAAATGAAATGTAACATTTCTATGTGAGGCCCATAAGACAGTGTTAGAGGCTCTGTAAAGAGTGTAGCTGGTCCTCCCCCTGAAATAGATCCATCCACCTGTTCAAAGCCAGTGAGTTAAGATCCTCATGGTTTGAGTGGTATCAGTTAATTCAGCAATGGTTACACCCAGAGTCCAATAGTGCTTGCACTTGCCCTGTCCCCCCAGAGGAAGGAACTGTAATGTCAACAGTAACAAAAACTAGGGGCATAGGACCACTCATCATTGGGTCAGCGTTGCCTTCACTGTCACTCTCATAGTAGGTCATGCACAGCTTCTCCTGCACTAGAGACATTTCTTCTTTCATGGGTTGAAGGGTATCTACCACATGTAGTGCAGCCTTGGTTCTCTTGATTTTTTTTTCTTAACTATGGGCTTCCTTTCATTTTTGGGGGGAGAAAGATGAGATGCAGGCAAATGGGTTCAAGATGCTTGGCATTCTGTGACATAGTGGCCTTCCTTCCTGCACCTGAAACAGTTGTAGTAGCCTGGGGGTTCCTGTTCATGATTTTCATAGCAGGAACCTCTCCCTTTGTGATCTCCAGGAGGAGCAGATTAGGTCTTAGGTGGATTTTGAGTTTTCCTCTTAGTTCCAGACTGGAACCCACCATATTTGAGGAGTTGCAACTCAATCTCCGTAACTGACTGGAACCACTCCTGCAGGGTGCCAGGGATTCCTCTTGAAAAGCAACAGTTCATATTAGTTTGTTCAACTCAATTTGAAACTGGTCCATCAGCATACATTCAGGCCAGTCTTCCACAAAAAAGGCCAGTTCTTGGAACTCTTGGATATATTCTTCTACAGAAAACTTCCCTTGTACGAGTGAATGAAGTTTGAGTTCGGCCCTCACAGTCTTGTGGGCTCTTTGAACCTATTATGTAGGACCTGCGTGAATGCATCTAAGGTTAACATTTTGAGAGCTCCCACTGCTGGGGACACTGCTGCCAATATGCCTCCCATTTTCCAGACTGGGGTGATATCTTGGTAGAAGGGAATGTGTTGCCCTGACTGGAATGGGGACTGTGTTGGAAGCCAATGGGGATGGCCTTGAGGTCCTCCCTCAATCCTCCGCCCATATAACTCCATCTTAGAAACCCCTGCTGAGGGGTAAGACTCAGCCAGGTTTTGGCTCCATTGGTGGGCCATCTGGAATCCTCTCTCTGGGTCCTGACCCATTTGATCAAACAGCCGGACCCAGGCAATGGCATCTGGGCCAGCTGTGGTGATTCCCCCCCTCGAACCATAAATTGCCCCCCAGGTCCTCTGGCCAGGTTGACTCACAGTTTGTGTTGCTGAAGGAGCCTCCAATCCATGAGGCAACCATGCTGGTTATGCAGAGGTTATGAGTTCTGACTGAGAAGGGCTGTGCTGAGTTCTCAACTGTTCCATTGAAGAATATGTAGCAGCAGGAGTCTGCCATGGAGATATTTCACTAGACTGTAAATCCATCTCCCTCGTGGAATCCTCATAGAAAATTCCTTTGCAGGGTCCTGGGCCAGACCACCTCCTCCTTCTGTGGGGAGGAAAAGGCCCAGAGAAATACCTCTGTATTCTGCTGGAAACTCTGTCAAAGCTGACATGAGTGAATGGGTGTGTGTGTGCTGCCCAAGGTCTCTAGTTTCTGTCCTGAAAAAAACCTTGGCAGAAGTTGCTTTTCTCCCCCATCCGCACTCCTTGGTGATCCCGAGGGAGGTCTGCAGTTGACAGATCCTGACTGCTTTAAGTCTAAATCTTGATGTATCCAGGATCAGACCTGTCTGTAAATCTCAGCAGCAGAGGGGAAAAAAGTTTTAAACTGCACTCACAGAATAAATCTTGAGTAGACTGAAGTTTTAAATGTAATGAATTCCAGTTTAATGTCAGAATTCCTGCATTTTTGATGAAATGAAAAAAAAACTTCATCCAAGAGCCAGATCAAAGTTTATTGATTTATTTATTCAAGCTGACAGGTAACAATGACTCCATAGAAGGTAAAAAGCTGGAATTAGCTATTCCAGTATTTTCACACAATATTAAGCAGAGGTATCCTCCTGTCCCAGGATATCTGTGGTATTACCCTGGTAGCTATCATTTTACCAAGGCAACCTGGACACGTGAGTGGTCACTCTGATAAGGCCTCAGCTGTAAAGCAAAACAACCCATACATTCCCAAGGAGTAGCTCTTTCTCCCTTGCCCCATCAATCCATGGCACAAAGAATTCTATATTCATTGTCAGAACACAGACTTTCTGCAGAAAAATTGTGCATATAATGTCAGACATAAAGCACAGGGAATGGTTGGAATCCATATATATATATATTTAATGTAGTTTTCAAAAAGGAAGACAATCTTCTGGCACACAGCCAGTCTTGCAAACACTTGGTATTCTTAGTTAGAAGAGCTTGCAGTGTGTTTGATGGAGGCCATTTTTTAATTAGGAACAAGGCAACTCTTATTTAGGAGGATTATGTAGAAAAATGCAGAAAAGCTCTAAATCATCTATCTCCCCACAATATCACTCAGGCAATGTAGTAATGGTTGAGAATCATAGATGAGCAAGCCCAGCTCTTTGGAAATACTCAATTTTAGGAAATTTGCTTTAAACATTTTATTATATTCCACATTGCATGTTTTCTGATTAAGAAAATAATGCTGTTCTTAGCATCTCTAGAATTTCACCTCAGCCAATCTGCTATTATTTTCTGATGGAAAATCTATATAATTCATTATTTTGGCAATAAAAATGCAGGAAAATATAGAGAAATGATATAATGATAATACTTACACAATCTGTCCAGGCAATACTGGTGGGGGATGAACTTGAAAGGAAACTTTTTCAGAGACTGGACCAACTTGAGATGAAATTCCACCCACCATAAGGTCTCCTGGATGATGGTACTTGTGATATGGAGGATATGGATGAAAGATGCTGCACCTATGAGTTACCCACACCACATGGGGACTCAGAACTAACATTAAGGCCAGTAAAATTGTCCTCCCCATTACAAAAGCAAATTTCAAAGAAGCTCTCTTATTCCTAAAATAAAGCCATTTGCACTTCTGCAGTTGACAGATCCTGACTGCTTTAAGTCTAAATCTTGATGTATCCAGGATCAGACCTGGCGTTCCTTACCCATCCATTAGCCTGCTATGTTTCTCTTCAGTTCTAAATGGTATCAATACTTTAAGAGAAAGAGAGGGGAGAAATGTTCTACACTGGTCTTTTTAGTTAATGCTAAATGGGCACTATATTCAGTGGGATGTTTTTTAAAAAAACAGTAGAATTAATAATAGTAATTTAGATACACAAGTAAGAAGGTGATTATTAAATCAGAGTTCAGTTCCCAGTCCTGAAGAAATTATGCTCTTCAGAGTAGAACTATCATTTTCTGTAGCATTCTTATAGGAACTAGGACTTTTGGCAAGGATCATGAATGGGGAATATTTGAGTGATTGAAAGTTACTGTCATATTTTAGAAAAAGGTTGATGGTGACAATGGGCTCCAGTAATGAAGTCAAGAGATGCACATGAGATTTTCATCAGTTTGATTATGGTATCATTCCAAAGATAGTTTGCTGATAATATGAATCTACCTTGGAATAGCAAGACTCAAACTTTACATAAATAGGGGACCACCAAACAATTTATTAAAAGACTTTGTGTGCTGCGAGAGTGCCCTCTCTCGTGGCAATGGCCCTCCACACTATCGAGGGCCTATCTTGATGATGGGTGCTGGAACCTGGAGAGATGATCCACTGCCAAAGGAAGACTCCAGGGCTTTTTAGGGAAGTTTTTAAGGGATCTGGGGAGGGATAAGGGGCTTTTTAAGGAGTCTCCAGTTAGAGGTAAAGTTTTAAAGGGTCCTGGTGGATGGGCTTTTAGTAAACTGGGAGGTTGCAAGGAGTTATTAGTAAGGCACAGTCACAGCGGGAGTACAGAAGGCTGGGGGAGGGGTTGCAGGAGGATGGGCAATGGAATATCAAGGTGATATGTGGGGGGGGTAGACATGGCGGGGGCTAGGGGCCAAATCAGGTGAAGGACATGTGCACCCTTTATCTTCGAGTGTTGGCACGTGCCAACCCCCAAGGCCCATCCTGCGTTCTGGGTGGTACAGGCTGTCGGGCCCAGAGCCTGCGGCTGATGGCATGCAATGCCAGGTCCATGGTTAATAAGACCCCCCTCATTTATGATCTTGTACAAGAGGAGGGAGAAGACCTGGTTGGGCCAAGAGGGGGGAGTTCTCCTCGTAGAAATGTGCCCATCAGGATTCCGAGCATTCCATCAGCCGCGGGCTCAGGGGAAGGGCAGTGGTGTGGCGATTATGATTAAAGAGGAGTTGATGCCGAGGGAGACCACTGTTCCTCAGGTAGCCGGGTGTGAGTCTCTCGTGGTGAAATGGGAGTCTGGTAGGCAGATGGGCATGCTGATCGTGTACCTGGCTTCCTGTTACCTGGCGGTAGCCCTGCCCATGCTGCTTGAGGTCATCTCCGAGGTGGCGGTGGAGACTGCCCCGACTATTGGTCATGGGGGACTTCAAACTGCCATCGGCGGGGATGGCATCGGAAGTTGCTCGGGAGTTCATGGCCTCCATGACTGCCATGGACCTGACCCAACTAGTACAGGCCCCCACTCACACAGGAGGACACACATTGGACTTAATTTTTGCCTCTGGATATTGGTTAGATGATCTGAATTTAGGGGAGTTAGTCATTGAGCCCTAGTCATGGTCAGATCATCATCTCCTTAAGCTCGATTTCCTCCCTGCCGCACCCCATCACAGGGAGGTGGAACAAACAATATGGTTCCGCCCCAGGTGCCTGATGGACCAGGACAGGTTTCTGAGGAGCTTGGGTCTTTCCCCAGGCCTTGTTCCATAACTCGACCGAGGAACTCATGGTCTCCTGGAATAGGGAGGCTGGCGGGGCCCTGAACTGGGTTGTACCTTTGCGGCCTCCGACCCGGCGTCGAGTCACCATGTCCCTTGGTATACTGAGGAGCTAAGGATGATGAAACACTGGAGAAGGTACCTAGAGAGCATTTGGAGGACAAGACGCTCCAATCCGATCGCGCCCAGGTTGGGGCATATACCAGATCCTATCTGGGCGCGATCAAGGTGGCTAAGAACAGCCAATTGGATTCAGGGTGGCTTGGACTCTGATTGAACTAGTACAGACGGGGTGACAGTGGCAAGTCTTGAGAGTGTCAGCTGGTTTGAGATTGATGCTGTGACTTCAGAGGACCTGGACAGGATCCTGGGGCAGTTGAACTCGACCACATATTTATTGGACCTGTGCCCATCCTGGTTGGTGCGCAGAACAGAAGTGTCTGTACCAGAGTAGCAGCAAAGCACAAGCACAGACTGCAGTGAGGTGCAAAAGCCTTTTTACTCAAAACAGTCAAAGCACAGTCTAAAACCAAAGTCAACAGTCCAGGTCTAAATACCACAGTCAAGCAGTCCCTCTACTAACTGGGTTAGTGAGTTGTGTATCCAATATCTTTGCCAACAAAGTTGGCCAGGAAAACAGCAAGTCAGGAACCAATATCAGAGACGTATACCACAGAGCAGGAATCACCAAAGAGAGGGAGGGAGAATGATTTAAGCCCTGCTGGTTATATACTCTGGGTCCTGAGCTAATTATGATAGGTGTGGTTCAGCTTGCTTCAGCCCGCCATGCATTCTGTAAACCAACCTGTAGGGGTTCTTAAAGGGATCACCACCCGTATAACCCTAACACTAACCCTAAAGTTAGTTTAATTACTACAAAATAATTGAAGTTTCTTTGTATTACACATTTAGTGTGATATTTGTTCCTGCTTGAAAGAGAGAAAAATACAGAGAGAATGAGAGAGACAGACACACAGAGAGAAAGAGAGACAGAGAGGCAGAATGGGAGACAGACAGAATGGGAGATAGACAGACACACAGAGAGAGAATGACAGACACACACACACAAACAACCAGAGAGAATGAGACACACACACACACACACATAGAAAGGATACAAAAAAAATCAAATCTCAAGATTTTCCTGTGGACCACCAAAGTTTTCTCATGGCGCATTGGTGGGCCTGGCCCACAGGTTGGCAACCACTGAAATAAATTTTGGAGGAGAATGTGGGGAAAAATCAGTGGGAAAGTTCTTACTGGCATCCTTAAGCATCATCAATGAATCTAGCGAGTATGGTCAAAACACTGTTCAAACACTTCACCAGTAGACCAACTATGTCAATTCCCAAACATATGCGCTTCATTTTTAAAAACTGCATTTTAGTCCAATTTGTAAAGGGCTTAATTAAGATCAGTTATGCATTTGTATGGGCCACAAATACCTTCTTGAGGGCATATTCTTGGAGATTGACCAAGACCTGGGTGAATATTTCATAAGATCTATGAGCAGATTTAATGGAGGAAGTTCAAGAACAAAGCATTAGAAGAAAACCACCTCAGACCTTGGACCAGGATTTTTTAAATGCTTGGGAGGTTTTTTTATGACAACATTTATGGTGCATTCTACAGGCAACAGGATGGATCTGAGTTAAGTATGGAACCCTAGGTTGGTTGATAGGTCGATCTACTTAGAAAATGGTACAGGATAAAGTTAATAGAATGCCTGCTCCGGTAGGTATAAACAATTACATAACATATGAAAAAAAAATCCCTATGGCAAGCATGTTCAGATGATACAAATCACAGAGTCATGCCTTTCAATATTAATAAAAATACTTAAAAAAAACTGAAGGGGGGGGGAAGTTCTGCGGCATTTTGCATTCCCACTTGGAGCGGCAGCAGATTTCCTTCCCTTCTCCGGGCTTGTATAACGGCGCCCAGTCTCCTCCCAGACGGGTACTCGAGCCAGCGGCGTTTTCAACGCGTGCATCCACCTCTCCGGCGGCGTCGGCTCCTTTTAAAGCCGCGCTTCCCTCCTCAGTTGCTCTCCGCGCTTTTGCCAGGCAGCGCTTCCAACTCCCGGCTCTCCCCGCGCGCAGGACCCTCCTTCCCCACTTCGGCCGCGGCGACCGAGCCCGCTGCGCGTGTTTTGCTCGCTGGGCTTTCCGCGCCTTCTTGCGACGAAGCAATGAAAGCCCTTCTGTGGCCGTGCCTCTTATTGCTCCTGCTCCCGGGCAGCTCGGCTCAAGTCTTCGGGCGACGTTATGAAGATCGGGCTTGCCCCGAACGCTGCGACCGCACGCGGTGCCCA
Organism: Pareas carinatus; assembly: GCA_032468095.1. NCBI lineage: Eukaryota > Metazoa > Chordata > Lepidosauria > Squamata > Pareidae > Pareas > Pareas carinatus. Next base: position 86,789 of record JANHFO010005878.1, on the reverse strand, counting down.
GAGGTGCCCTCCGCGTGCGCGGGAAGCGGGCAGACGGTCGACTCCTGTGGCTGCTGCCCTATATGCGCCGCGCAGGAGGACGAGCCTTGCGGAGGATCGCCGCACGGGGAGCCGTCGTGTGCCGAAGGGCTGTTATGTGTGTTGTCTCCCGGGGGACTCGGAGTGGCCGCTTCGGCCACGGTGCGTAGGCGAGCCAAAACCGGCCACTGCGTGTGTGCCAGTAACGAACCGGTGTGTGGCAGCGATGGAAGGAGCTACGGCAACCTGTGCCAGCTGCGGACCGCTAGCCGGCTTTCCGAAAGCCAGCATCAGCCGCCCGTCATCGCCATCCAGCGAGGCGCCTGCGGTCAGGGTGAGCTCCGCTCGGGGAGGCGGCGGGAGGACACAGGCGCTCATCTCTCAACTTTCCCAGCTAATTCCGCGCGCCTTCGTCGGTTCTCCCAATGCATTGGACTGCGGCATCCATAAATATTGTGGGAGGAGATATTGGAGTCCAAAGCATCTGGAGAGGAGATAGGAGAGCGAAAGCAAATTTGCCATTTCTTTCCCCAACCGCCCCAATCTGACTCCCAGCCCGTGCGATGTTGGGCACTGAATTAGATTCCTACCATTCCCTCTCCATCTTTGGAATAATCTAAAATGCTATTACTGTATTTATGAAACTTAATTTAGCTTCTTTCTCCTTTGCTGATTGAGGGAAGGAGATTTGGGCTGGACATGAAATCCTCATTTCCTAGGGAGAGGTAGGATAAAATAATGTTAAAATGTTTTCGTGCATACTTAGATAATAAAAAACAGCAACTTTTGCAGCGTCCAAGAACATTTGCACTTTTGGTTTCCAAGATATCAATAATAGTTGTGTCCATGACCTACTAGAAAGAAAAACAAAGTAGATAGTTGGAGATGCAGTATGGCTCAGGAATGCTGAATGGGCCTGGCTTGGGTCATGGAAGAAGCAGACAGATGGAGGACATCTTTATGAAAAAAAAGAGGCTGTTCCAAGGAGAGAAGACAGCAAGTTAGGCAAGATATAATAGTGAAAGGTCAGTGAAGCTCATCATAGTTGGAGGGGGCAACATCATAGCTCAGATAGAGAGAAATGGGTGTTGTTAGATGAGAATAGAAGAGTTGGACTAACCTTTTAAGTGGTTACATGCTAGGCAAATGCGGGCCCTTGATCCAAGAGACTGAAGGGAAATATATTTGTTTGATCTGGTCATTTTGAAAATAATAGAATATATTTTATTCTTCCCATTTTACACAGATACAATATAAACTATGTTATATATTAATAGGAGCCCCTGTTGAAATTTTCTTACATGTTGGGGAATGTTGGTCCAAGCAGATGTGATTTTTACTTGTGTTTTTAATATATGTTTTGGACTTACAGAATAGACATAGTAGAAGTGGGTGATATAACAAATACAAATATATAAATGATTATATTAGTACTATGTAAATTATATATACCGTATATATACAGTATATCTACCTATAAGTGTTACTTTTAGCCCAATTCAAGGGCTGTTTTTAACCCAGGGTGGTTTTTTACATGTCCAGTGTGTTTTATGCTGTGGTTCTTTTTATGTTGATTTATTTTGTAATGCTGTAGGCTATTTTAGGATTACTTTTAATGGAAGAATAAGCTAAATAAATAAACAATGTCTGCTGAAAAGTCCAGATGTGTTCTCTGGGTCTTACCTCTGGAAAGTATGTGTAAAATTGCACCCCTGGTTTTGTATGGCTCAAAAGTCATCATAGGTCAGAATCCATGATGATTATGCCATGTATTTAATTTCCTAACTACATACAAGTCATTTTTCAGTTTGCAGAGGGAAATCATGAGTACAAGTACATTTTCTAGGGATGGAAAAGTGAAGGTCTGTACATTTTTAACAACAACAGGCAGCTGGAAGGAGAGGAGTTAAGCAATTATTGCTCCTTTACTTATACTTGCAGGAGCCTGTAGTTGCTTTTCCTAAAAAAAGTTGGAAGACTTTTGTTTATCTGTGTATAACGTCTGGTTTGGCTGTTATTAATAATTTCCTAGAGATACATATTTTCTTTGATAGACTATGACTGGGAAAAAAAAGAGTTTTGCTCTTACTATACTTTTTACCTGCTTAGACCACATTCCAGTTAACATTAACCTGAGAATAAATCCCAGCACAGAGAATTTTTTTAAAGCTGTATCAATAGAGCTAATAGACTCAGTCCTATGCACAATTATAAGCACAGGGTCAAAGTAGATATGGGGAGGGCAGATTTAAGGGGAAGTGAAATCTTGTTTCATTTCTAATATTTTTCCATTGAAAATATAATTCTCCAGTGTTTTAGATGCCTCCAGTATGCTTATGTAAATCTCATGAGAGAGAAAAAAAATTAATAAAATGATATAACCTGGAATGGAAAACTATAATGGGGAGAAAGTTCATATGTGGCCCTTGCATTTCAAATCATCCCATTCTCTCTGTTTTATAGGTAACTATCTGACCC
>JANHFO010005877.1:9442-22519 GCA_032468095.1 Pareas carinatus | reverse complement strand
CTGGGAGTTGAAGTCCACAAGCCTTAAAGGGACCAAGGTTGGAGATCTCTGAGCTAGCGGGACTCGAACTGCTGGACTTACTGGCAGCAGACTCAACAGAAGTAGAGTGCAGGACTGCCCTCTAACCACTGCGCCACTACAGGCTGCTATTTAAAAAAGAAAACCTCAAATTATTCTGATTATTAACCGTGACTCAGTGATTCTCCAACTCAACAGGGCAACAAAGAAATGGCAATAAAATAGATGCAATCAAAGATAAAAGGCCGGACGTGCAATGAGGTGAGGGTCCCCCCCTTGCCGGCCCAAGGCCTGGGTGGAAATGGGGGGGGTCTTCACGACCCTCCTGAGCCACAGCAAAGTGAGGGAGGGGGGGACAAGCCCTCTCGGGTCAGGTGGCGCTTCTGGGGTCCCAAGACTGCAGGAGGGAAGCAGCGACGGGGGCACACACTCCCCCCCCACGGGGCCAAAGCCACCTCCGCAGGGCTGGCAGGCTAACTCGGTTTCCGAGCGGCAACCCGGTTTCCGAGCGCGCAGGTGGGAACGAGGGCAGCTTCTGCATCGCAAGCCGGAGCGGCGATGCAATCGCTGGCCGCGTTTCCCTTGCCTGGGGGACAAAAAAAGCAGAATTCACATGCGCGGGGAACGGCTTGGGTGGAGGGGGGGCAGCGGGGAGCCAAGGCCGAGCCCCCCCCACCTCCCCAATTTTGGAGATGTAGGGGCGCGACGAGGCTGCAATCCCCGCCGCGGGCGCTGGGGGCAGCCAAGGGGCGGGCGAGACGGCCCGTCTAGGAACGACGAGGACGGCACCCAACCCTCTCTTTCTCTCTCTCGCTCTCGCGGGCCGCGCGGGCAAGCGGAAGGGGCGGGGCGTCGGCGGCCGGGACTCCAACTCCCGTGGGGCCGCGCGGCCCGCCCGTTTCCGGTCGGCGGGGCCGGCGTCGAGGGCGATGTTCGTGCAGGAGGAGAAGATCTTCGCGGCGAAGGTGCTGCGGCTGCGGATCTGCGCGCTGGACGGGGCCGAGTGGCTGGAGGAGGTGCCGGAGGACACGGCGGTCGAGCGGCTGAAGGAGCGCTGCCTCAAGCACGTAAGGGGGACCGCCGCGCCCATCGTCCGCAGCCGGCCCGGGCGTCGGGCCGCCCTGGCTGCTGCTGCTGCTGCGGCGGCGGCGCCCATCGTCCGCAGCCCGGGGCGGCCGAGTCTGAGCCCACCCGGCAAGAGGTGGTGGACTGCATGGTCCATGGAGAGGGCGGCTCCGGGACCCATCGTCCCCAGCCAGCCCCCGCCGGTCGTGCCCCCTGGAGCTGCCTGTTCGGAGTTGGGTTGGCTCCGGGGCCCATCATCCTGAATCAGCACCGCCGCCCGCCTACACACACCTCTGGGGAGAGTGAGGCACTACATAGCCCATCGTGTTTGACCAGTCTGATCTTCTGCACCTCCTCGTGCCCTTTGGAGGCCATTGTCCACAGTGCCCATCATCCTCGGCCAGATCGATGGCTGACCTCCATGTGAGGGAGTGGTGGTGGATTACGTAGGCCATCGTAACGACTCACCTAAGACCCTTCTAGCGGGATTGACTACAGCCTCCATGGTTCCCAGTTAGCACAGCCTACCTAAGATCTGCTGGCCCTCTGGATGTCAAGGGCTTCAGCTCCTATCATCCCCAGCAGGGCAGCAGGTAATGCTTCCAGTCTGCTGGAAAGCAGTGCCCATAATCCTCCGCCGGCACATTTCCTCTGAATACAATGCCCATCATTCTTTGCCTGTACAGCCCACCAGTCCAGGTTCAGGCTGGACTACAAGTCTCACCTCCTCTGGGCCCCCTCTCCTGGCTTGAAAAGACACAGGACCCTCATTGAGGACCATATACTTGAGCATTGGACTGTTTTGAAGCTTAAACTGGCCATTTCAAAAACTGGGCAGGGCAGGGACCGTTTCAGTGGGACCTGGATGTGAGGGGGGGGGCTAATCTTGAAAGCAACTAGTCTCCCCATTTGTTGTTTACACCCAAGAAAAACTGTTTGCAGTAACCAAGTTTAAAAGACAATATTAGCAGAAGCCACCTTGGGGCGTATCCGCACAACTGAGTGTGTATATTCAGGTCAATTTTCCCTTCGCCTGTGAGAAAAGAAACAAACCGGCTTGTTTAACCGTCGCTCAAACGTGTCCTTAGCCAACCTTGATTTTGCCTTTAAGAGTTATTTTTGGAGATGACTTGAAAAGCCAACATTGCAAAGCTGAAATATCCCAAAAAAACACATGCTTTCCATAAAGGAAACAAAAAACAGTGTATTTGGTTTTTGGCATCGTTTGCATATTCATATCCAAAAATACAAGTGTTTTAAGAACAAGCTCACGTTGTATAATATTTCGGATGATGTTGCTAACGAGGCTTTTTTTTTAAAGCCAAATTTCCTTTGGTGGCTCAAAACATAGAAACGCCACCCCTGAAATGGACCACAATACGAGTTTTACTGAACTTTTGAGGGACGGCAAATCTTGATTTTCAGCCTTGGTGATCTCCCCACTATTTTAAAAAGAGGGAAAACCTCTTTGCATTTGCATTTTTAAAAAAATTCTTTTGTAAACAGGGAAAAGTTTCCAAATGAGCAATATTTTAGCAAATAGCTCTTCCATCTCTGTTTTTTTTTTTTTAAAAAGGCAATCTGGTTGGAAGGGATATCAACTCGGACGTTGATATAGAGTGGCAAGCCTTATGGTTGGGATTAGTTGGTAACACCTCCTGTTTCATCCAAAAGGTCATCGCAGACAAGTATAAAAATAAACCAGCCCTGACATTATCGTAGGAGTAAGTCATGCTTGAAAAGAAAAGGAGAGTCCCAACTTGGACAATTATTATAGAAGTGCTGATGATTGACGGATTTGAAACTAAAGTGACAAAAATCATTTAAAAAACAAAACAAAACACAACTATTAAAGCTGTAGTTAAAGGACGTATATAGAAGTGACAGCATTATGATTGACCTCTCAGTGATAAGAATTGAAGGGGAAATGCATGCATGCATTTATGTATATGTGTTTTTAAATTTGTAAGTAATAAAATATTTAAAAAATTGAACAAGAAGCAGGTCATGTTTATGGGGGGCAGCAGAGCTGTGCACGAACCTCAAATACCTGCGGGAATTCCCATTATTTCTCTGATTGGTCTGTATAACTAATCCTCAACTTACGACGAACTTCCATTGCTAAACAAGCTGGTTGTTAAGTGCATCCTACTCAATTTTGCCATGTTACAGATCGTCCCTACTTAAGATCATAATTCAGCCGAACTTTTCTGTAAGAGAATTACTGCATTTACTGAATTTATGACTATGAAGGCATCTTAGGCTTATATATACAATTGTGTACACAATTGATTATGCCTATATATGCCTATATATACAAGTGATCATGATTATGCATAGATAGATAGATAGATAGATAGATAGATAGATAGATAGATATTGTGTTAGATGTTTTTGTGCTGACATATAATATATATATATGTATGTTCTCCCTGAAGAGGCTGTTTTGCTCTGGAAGCATAGTGGTGAGGAGGGCACGGCTGTTTTAATAGGTTTGCTCTAATCTCTGTTGTTCCTTCGCCCCCCCCCCCACATACCCGCCCGGCCGTGCGGGCCGGGCAGCCTCGAAGACCCGAAATGCGTGACGCACCATAAACTCATCCACGCTGCTTCGGAGAAGGTGCTGAATGACACCAAGACGGTCTCGGAGGAAAACATTCAGGATCGAGGTGAGGGAGCGACTGGGTGGGTGGGTTTCAGAAAACCCGAGTCTGAAATGCAGAGAATGCGAGGCATCGTTGAACGGGGGTCAAATATCGGGGAAGGTCCGTTTCAGCGCCTTGCTCTGGTGGTTTCCTCTGCAGGAAACCACCATCAGATGACCATCCAGCCTCTGCTTAAACCCTTGTGGCAATGGAAGGGCATCACTGCCCCTTGGCCCTCTCTTGCCCTGGTAGGAGCTGTCCTTCTGCCTCAGAGGGACCACAGATACTTCCCTTGGTATTTACTGGCTCCATCTTCCTTCCGTCCTTCCTCCTCTTTTTGCTCCTTCCTTCCTTCCTTCCTTCCTTCCCCCCTTCCTCTTGCTTTTCCCCACCCGATCAAAGCAGCCCGAAGCGAAGCCAGCCATGACATCTCATCCCGTTTATTTTCTTCTTGTCTCCTTAGATGTTTTGGTTCTGGTGAAGAAAAGAGCCCCACCAGCGCCCCCCAAAATGGCCGACGTCTCCGCCGAGGAGAAGGTGAGTCCCAAGGGCCGGCATGCCGAGCTGCACCTTAGCATCTGCCCCTCGTTTCACCCTCAGCTCACATCACCGGCCTGGACTCTTTTTGCCATGTGAAACCTATGCAGAAGTGAGCTTTTTCCATGAAAGACAGCTGGGCGACTTTGGGTCCGTCGCCAGGAGACTGGGAGTTCTAGTCCTACCTTAGCCACAGAAGCCAGCTGGATAACTTTGGGCCAGTCGCACTGAGCCCAACCCACCTCACAGGGTTGTTGTGGTGAGGAAAAATGGAAGGAGGGAGGTGTGTTTGATATGTTCGTAGCCTAAAATTATTTCAAAATTCAAAAGGCAGGGGACGAATAAATGAAAAGATCAGGCCTCCCATCTTAAAAAAAAAACAAACTTAGTCGTCTTTCGGGGCCGCCCATCGAAGGTCAGCGCTTGGGCGTTCGGAGGCGAGGGGCAGCGTCGCCTGAACCTTTGATCCCTCTCCCGTTTAGCGGAAGCAGGAGCAGAAGGCGCCCGACAAGGAGGCGATCCTGAAGGCCACCGCCAACCTCCCCTCCCACAGCGTGGATCGGAGCGTGGCCCACCACAACATGAGAGACGTGGGTACTCGGCTTCTCCTGCCACTCACAGCCCGGTTCTCTGTCTGGCCATCCCATAATAGTCTCCGGGGAGGGGGAAACCGCGGTGGGAGGAGGCGGTCCAGTTCTCTGTACAGCTAGCGCGGCGTTCGTTCGGCTGCAGGCGCAAGATGCGTTTGAACACACCTCGACGTACGACCGGCGACTTAGCGACGGCGCAAAGTTGCGGCAGAACCCCGCCCCACCCCCCAAGAGCTACCTGCGACTCAGTTGTAACGGCGCCACACGCGCCACATACACCCCGACACGATCCGTGCCCATTTTTCAGGTCCACCCCAGTGGACGTACAGTTACAGAACACGATTCGCGATGGGGGTCCCGCTTAGCCGCAGACATTCCGGGCGCGGTTGCGGCTGTAAGCCGAGGACTTGCCGTATGGCCAAACTGGGCGGTTCCTTAAAGAGAATTGAGCGCCTGTCCCAATCTGGGAAGCGTTCCGGTGAAGAAAATCTGGCCGTCGTCCTTGTCTCGTTTTGCCAAGACGGTCATTTCATTCCCCGCTCTTAATTGAGTTCTCCCCTTCCGTCCCTCCTCTGACTCTCCTTCCTTTCTAACTCCTTCCTCCTCTCCCTCCTTCCTTCCTTTGTTCTCCTCCCTCTCCACTTTCCTCTTACCCTCTTTCTACCTTCTCCTTCTTCTTCCTCCTGTTCATTTCCTTCTTCTCTCATCCTCATTTTTCTTATTAGCCTACACCAGTGATGGCGCGCGAGCCAAGTCGCTCCAGCATCGCCCCACAGCTGAGCATGCTCAGAAAGAGAGTAGCGGCGCCGGGCGATGACGTCACAGGGCCAGGCACATACCGAGAAAGAGAGTCGCGGCGCCGGGCGATGATGTCACGAGCCGCGACTCGTTCGCCATGACTCAATTCGGGCACTCGGTTAGCCATCCCCGGCCGATACTGCCAGCCCGTCTTACATCAGCAATTTTTTTTTTAATTTATCTGTCTTCCCGCCGATCCCATCTTTATTCCTCCTCCTTCAGGCCCAGGGACTGTTTTTTTAAAAAGGCACGCCGTCGTTTCGGAGGTTCTCAAGGGCGCCCGGCAAAAAGAACCGAAAATGCTTTTGAAAGGAGGGTGCCGCGCGTTGGGAAAAATCGTCCTGTCGGAAGTCACGGCTAGCGGGGAGGTGCCAAGAAAAGGGGAAGGGGCTTTTGGGGGAAGCCTCCCTCCCTCAGGGGTTTCTCTCCTCCCTTCTAGTTTCAGACGGAGCTCCGGAAGATCTTGGTCTCGCTGATCGAAGTGGCCCAGAAGTTGCTGGCGCTGAACCCGGACGCCGTCGAGCTCTTCAAGAAGGCAAATGGTGTGGGGGAAAATATTTTTACTTTGCTTTGCTAAGGTGGGACTAGAACTCCCCGTCTCCTGGTGATTGGCCCAGAGTCGCCCGGCCGGCTTTCATGCCTAAGGCGGGACTAGAACTCCCACTCTCCTGGTGATTGGCCCAAAATCGCAAGAAAAGTCAACTTTTCTCGCCACAGTTGCTAAGCGAATCCCCGCAGTTGTTAAGCGAGTAACACAGTTGTTGCAGTAATCTGGCTTCCCTGGTTGGCTTTGCTTGTCAGAAGGCCGCAAAAGGGGATCACATGACGCCTCCCCCCTCCCCACCGGACACTGCAACCGTCCTAAGTACATGTCAGTTTCCAAGCACCTGAATTTTGATCATGCAACCCCAGGGTCACTGCAGTGGCCGTGTGGGGGGGGGAAAAACGCCCCCAAGTTCGCTTTTTCCTGTGCCGTTGTACCTTTGAACGGTCGCTAAGCGTACTGTCATACGTCGAGGACTACCTGAAACGGCCGTTATACAAACGTCCAGGAAGTCAAGGGTCTCTTGGGGGTCGCAACCTGCGGAGCCCGCGGCCCTTCCTTAGCCCCGCCCCGTTTCCTTTCTCCAGCCATGTTGGATGAAGACGAGGATGACCGGGTGGACGAGATCGCCCTGCGCCAGCTGACGGAGATGGGCTTCCCGGAGAGCAGGGCCATTAAAGCCCTTCGCCTGAGCCAGTAAGTGTCGCCGGGGGGAGGAGGGGTGGTTCCCCCACCACAACACACACACACACACACACACACACTTCAAACGGTGGAAATCTTCCCCTGCTTTCCGCCACTTCGAGGAACGCCCCAACCATTGGGGAGGGGGGCGGCTCTTGATAGGACCAGGATCAGGGCCGACAGGCTGTTTCTCTTTTCACACCTGCAAGGATCGTGTAGCCAAAACAGGGCCTCCTGCTTGTACGGGGGGGGGGGTGGACTGGAGGACCTCTGAGGTCCCTGCTAACTCTGTCCGAATGGAATTGGAACGAGGAGAACCAGAATTAGATGGATCAGAATTCGGATTCTTTACTGACACACGAGGAAACTGTCTCCAATGCATGTGTTATTATTATCATTATAATTAGCAGAATGGAGCCCAACGTTTTGGTTGCTAAGTACAACGTTGGTGGGGTGAGCCTTCCCTCACTTTGCGGCCTTTCCTGCCACCGTCGCTAAGCGAATCACTGCAGTTCGGCTAGTCCCATGGTGGTTAAGTCAGCCTGGCTTTCCCCACGGACTTTGCTCGTCAGAAAGTCTCCAACGGGGAACACGGCGACGGTCATAAATATGAGCCGGTTGCCAAGCCTCTGGATTTTGATCATGTGACCACTGATGTTGTGAGAAAGGGTCGTAAGTCCCTTCTTTCAGGGCCGTTGTGACTTTGAACCGTCGCTAAATGAACCGTTGTAAGTCGAAGGACTACCTGTATCATGGATGGCGAACTTATGGCACACGGGCCGCCCGTGAGCCAAGTTGCCCCGGCATCACCCCAGAGCTGAGCATGCTCAGAAGGGAGTAGCGGCGCCAGGCGATGATGTCACGAGCCGTGACTCATTAGTCACGACTCATCCGGGCGCTCAATGTCTTAAAAGTTTAGCCACCACTGACCTATATTATTTATTATGTTATCTATCTATCTATTACATTAATTATATTAGTTATATTTATTATATTATATTAATTATATCGTCGTTGTTCAGGAGAAAGGAAACAAACGTCCAATCACAACCCTCTCCCCATCCTGAATTTAAATATGGCAATAAATCTTTAAAACGAAAAAAATTAATATTTTTAAAAATCCTGTCTTAGTGAGCGCCTAGATGGCAAGACAAAGGGGCGTAGGAAATTTCATATTCCCAGCTTCAATAGTTTGGGAAATCTGGTGATGTGTCAGTGAGTGAGCGAGTCATTTTTGGCTTTTATATTCTAGGATTGTTTTGTTTTGATGTTATATTATATTCATATTATATTCATATTACATTCATCCTATATTATTCTGTGATTCTGTGTCTTGACGGCTGTCCTTCGTCCTGCAGCATGTCGGTGACGCAGGCCATGGAGTGGCTCATCGAGCACGCCGACGACCCCACGGTCGATGCCCCCATGCCCGGCCACGTCCCCATGGAAAGCGCCGCCGAAGAAGCGGGGCCCGCCGTCCCACAGGCGGTGAATGGGGCCGGCTCGGCAGCCGCCTCAGAGGAGCTCCGGGACGAGCTGACGGAAATCTTTAAAAAGATACGGAGGAAACGAGAGTTCCGTCCGGATCCGCGGGTACGCTCCCCGCTCCGGGTTTTCCCACTCGCCAGCCCCGATTGCGTAATCGACTCCCAGAACTGCACGAGGATGGCCGGGCTTCTGTCTCGACTTACAGCCGGTCACTTAACGACCGTTCACAATTAGGACAGAGTCTCCCCCCAAGCTAATACCCGGTTTCAAAGTTCTGAAAACACCCTGCACACACTCACACTTCTGCAATCCCATGACCAGATGTGGGGCATTTGACAACTGACCCACATCTACGGCTGTTCGTGGTGCCCCGTGGCCGCCATTTTCTGATGGAAGCTTTTTTTAAAAAAAAAAAACTTCCAATTTCTTGCAAAAACTGAACGGTGAGTCTCTTAATAACCCCTGCAAAGAAAATTTTAAAAGGTCATAAAATCACATGGTGCCCCACTTTACAGCCGTTGCAGTTACCGTCGTAACTCGAGGACGGCCTTAATTTTTTTTTTTCCAGGGCAGCTGGTAAGGGAGCCCCCCTCTCCCTTCTGAGAGCTGTCCCTGCCCTGTTTTTCTTTCCGCTCCATCCCCAAGACATTTAAAAAAAAGATTTAATTCCCGACTAAAAGTCCTCCCCGTGACTCCCTACCCACGTGGCACGTCTGACGGAGAACACCCCCCGGCTTCTAAAATAATATACATCTTATTTCAATTGGCTTGCGGCTTGCCCAGCCATTCAGCGCCTCCCGCGGCCAGGCACCCTGCTCACCTTATCGTCCCATTCTTCCACCGATTCAGGCTGGCCTGCTTTGAATTCCTCTCCAGCCTTAGCAGCAATTTGTGACTTTGCTCCACCCAAGGAGGGAGGAGGGAAGAGTGTCCCGCGTGCAGGGGAGACGGGATCCGGTTCTGGCAACCCGCGCAAGCAGCCCCGCGGTTCTCTTTTCAGGCAGTGGCGGCCTTAATGGAGATGGGCTTTGACGAGAAGGAAGTGGTGGACGCCCTCAGGGTCAACAACAACCAGCAAAACGCCGCCGTGAGTCTCTTTTGCGAACTTTTGTGTGTGGAGGGGTGTGTGACCTGCTTCTCACATGCTGCTTATCCAGGGGGCTTAAATCCAGGGGGCAGACGGTAGCTTCTTCCACCATCTACGGGGCTGCCACAGAGAGAAGCGTGTGTGTGTGTGTGTCGACCCATTCTCCAAAGGCAGGACAAGAAGTAACTGGTGGAAACTGGTCTGAAATGGTCGAAGATCTCCTGCTTGAGCAGGGAGCTGGACCTCGGGTACAGCGGGTCACCCACCTTTTGGACCTCGGGGACCACTGAATTCATAATGTTAAATCCCACGGACCACCAATATGAATTTTTTAAAAAAAAGATACATACATTTGTCAAATAACGATGAGAGAACTTGCATTTTATTAATATAAAAGGCACCTGCTTCATATAGCAAAATTTTAAAAGCGTACTTGATGATAACAAAATCATAAAGGCTTGTTTAATCAGAACAAAACCTTTAAAGGTTGTCTAATTGTAGCAAAATGATTAAAGTTAGTTTAATTATTACAAAACAATTGAAGTTTCTTTAAGTATTGCACATTTTAGTGTGATATCTGTTCCTGCTTGAGAGAGAGAAACAATGAGACAGAAAGACATTTTCTGGTTAGGTCTTATTTTCAGGGGAAATACGGTCCTCAATGCGTCCGCCTGGCTGACGATCAGAACTGGGGCTTATTTTTGGGGTGGGGCTTCTATGACCAGCATCCTGAAGAATCGGGCGAGGGCCTATTTTTCCGGTTAGGTGTTATTTTGGGGGGAAACAGGGCAGTAAATACACCTGGGCATTAGACAGCACCGTGGGAATCCGATGTTCAGCAGAGCGATGGCACGAGAGAGAGGAAAAACTGTCCCTCCGTCTAGTTGTTTTGTCATGGGATGCCTACAGCGGAGTCCCAAGGGGAGACGCCGAAACCGTTTTACGCCCAGGAAGCGAGGGGTCTGTGGGTGTTTCCTCAACCCTCCTCCTGACCTGCGCAGCGTGCAGTTCTTCCACGGAAGCGCGGCCTGTTTCAATTATATTTTCTGCAGTCCTCATTCTCCGTTGGAAGCGTTTACCTGTCCTGTCTGGTAGCTGTACCAAACCTGGCAAGTAATGGAAATACAAATGGCGGACCGAACCGGGCTGGAGTTGCTCGCCCTTCTTCTCGTGCCGCGCTCGGAGGGGTGCGGAGCGTTCATTCTTGGTCTTTCTCATCCCCCACCTCAGTGCGAGTGGCTGCTGGGCGACCGGAAGCCGACCCCAGAAGATTTAGACAAGGGGATCGACCCTGCCAGCCCTCTTTTCCAAGCCATCTTAGAAAACCCCGTGGTGCAGTTGGGGCTGACCAACCCTAAAACTCTACTTGGTAAGTCCCACGGCTCCCCGGGGATTTGGTGCATGGCGCAATCCACGTTTCTCTCAAAAGTTTTATTAAGCGGCTGCTGTGGCTGCCTTGCAGCAAGATCTTACCTTGAGACCAGAGTTCCTCAGCCTTAGCAGCTTTAAGGAGTGTGGACTCCAACTCCCAGAATCCCCTACCCAGGAAGTGTGGACTCCAACTCCCAGAATCCCCTAGCTAGAAAGTGTGGACTTCAACTCCCAGAATCCCCCATTCTGGGAGTTGAAATCCCCACATGTTAAAAATAGTGAAGGTTGAGGAACACTGATTCATGGCAGCCAGTTCACCTTTATGACCATTTGTAGCATCCCAGGGTCACGTGGCCATAATCTTTGTCATTTTTTGCTTTTCCCCCTCAGTGTCTCCTTCCAATTTCTGGCAGGAATAAACGAACAAATACCCACTGAAGAAAGCATAATTCTTTTAAATCTGACATTCACGGTGTTTCTTTAATGACCGCCGTAAAAATGGTTGTAAAACGAGGCCTCATCGTGAGATGACCCACATAACAACCTTCACAAGTCAACCACTGCAATTCCGGCTCAATTACGGCCATAGGTTTGAGAACTATCCCCATCTGTTCTTATTCGGGGTTTTGGTGCTTTTCTGAATCCTCATAAATCTCCCAGAATTCCATTAGGAGTGCCCCTAATTGAGGAAGTCCATCTAGTGGACTTGCACCACTGCTTAGCAAGTGTTCAGAGTTGCCACGGAACCTCCCCAGGAGTACTTATTCCATAGATTGACACACACACACAAACACAAACACACACCCAGTCTGATGATTACATTTTGCGTGCATGGCAATCACAGCCATTGGCAGCATCCCGTGGTCACGGGACTGCTGGAAACCATGCTTCCTTCTTGTTTCTGGTTAAAAAAAAAAGCCCAACCCACTCATCACCACGGACAATGGATTCACTTAATGACCTTGTGTTTCCTTTTACGACCGATGCAAAAAGAAAAGGTCGTAAAATCACGCGACCCGCTTAACCACTAGCGGGACTTAAACCGACCCTAATTCCAGGCTCAGTTACGGTCGCAAGCCGAGGACTGCCTCTCAATTGTCTCTTTTCTCTGGCAGCTTTCGAAGATATGCTCGAAAACCCTTTAAACAGCACGCAGTGGATGAACGACCCGGAAACTGGGCCGGTCATGTTACAGATCTCCCGAATCTTCCAGACGTTGAATCGCACCTAGAGAGGGGATCCGGCCATCTCCGCTTCGCCGTGTTGGATTTGCCGCTTTGCTCCGATCCCAGGACGAGCCCGAGAGGCCGGTGGCTGGCCGAGGAGCCGTTCGGGAAGGCGCCCGAGGCGTGTTTTCTCTTGCCTTTTTCGAGTCCTTGGATTTGGCGTGTTGACAGACTTTTCGATTTGGTTGCACTTTTTGGCTTAAATGCCTCTCCCCGCGCCGTTTTCTCTGTTTTTAGGTCTAGCAGGAGACAGTGGAATGAGAAGCCTTTTCCTTTCGGGTGTTCCTGTTTAAACAAAAACGACAACTGGGAAAAGGTGCTTGCAATTAGGAATCCGGCGATTTGAAAAAGTAACACACCCTCGTCCCGTGCGTGCAGAGCTTCGGGAAACGCGCGCCATCTCTTTCCCAGGATGTTGGTTTCTCCCCTTAAGTTATTTCTGTTGTAAAATACAGAATAATTTTTAAACCGACCGTCTCGAGAGTTTTGCTTTACGAGGCCCACCTCAAAATCCTCACCCTTCCAGTCTCTCCTGATTAAATAAAAGCCACTTTTAAACAAGACACACATCCCCCCGATACGTATTTTTCTGTTCTGGAGCAGCGAGACAAATTATGTCTTGTAGAGGAACCAAAGGATCCTTTACCAACCGACATGTACCTACTTACGACGGTCGCAGTGTCACCATTTGCCACTGCTTGTGACAAGAAGTCAACCGGGAAGCCAAATTCGCTGAACGACTGCTGTGACTAACTTTAACCACCGCAGGTTTTTTTAACAGCTGTGGCAAAAAAAGATGGTAAAATGGGGCAAAATTCAGTTCTAACAACCATCTTGCTTTAACAACCGGTGGAACGGTTTGCCTTCAGAAGTCAGGGGTGCTTCGTCACTGGAGGTTTCTGAGCAGGGGCTGGAGAGCCGTTTGCCCGGCATAGGGTCTCCCGCTTGAGCAGGCGGTTAGACTAGAAGACCTCCAAGGTCTCCAAACGTGGTTATTCTGCCGCTGAGGAATTAAAAGAATAGG
>JANHFO010005876.1:1351-16284 GCA_032468095.1 Pareas carinatus | reverse complement strand
AACATTCCCATCTGCCTTTTGCATATTTTAAAATGTTGAGTATTTAAAATGTGCTTTCTCCTTTCACAGGAATAGCCTTGTCATAATGTCTCACAAGATGTTCTTCTGCATAGAAATCTCCCTCCTGGGAATGGAGCCTGTCTGGAACAGCATCGTGAAGCACATTGTCATTGAAGCGGTGCAGTTCAAGCGATGGGGCATGATGACTTCTGTTGCAGTGTTGGTTCACGATAATGCTCGTCTGCACACCGCTAGACACACCCAATAACGTTTGAAGCAGTTCCGTTGGGAAGTTTATAATCATCCCCTTATAGCCCAAATTTGGCACCGAGCAACTCCCACCTCTTCTGGCTTCATTCCCAGGAGAGAGATTGCAAACCTTGTATGATTTTATGACAAGAGCCTCAATTTGAATGGTGATGATGTCAAAAAATCACGTCATGTTGTAGTTTTCAAACATAATAAAAGTTCTGTATCTGCGAGTGTCTGTCATTGAGAACCAAACGGAGGGTTTTTTTTCCAAATTGCCCTCGTAGTTCCCATCTGCATTGTTGCACTTATGGAACATAGAAGATAGAGTAACAGGGTTGGAAGAGACTTTGGAGGTCTTCAAGTCCAACCCACTGCTCAAACAGGAAACACTATACTGGTGGTTCTAAAAGTGGGCGGTACCGCCCCCTGGGAGTTGGTGGGATGGCTTAGTGGAGTGCTAGGAGGCCAGGGTGGTGGCAGGGCGTGCCCAGGGCTTGGCCCACCCACAGGAGCGTCTGGAACTCAGCCCCGAATTAGGGCTGTCTAGTGAGCGATGAGGGGGAAATGGAGTGCGAGAACAGTGTGTTTTTATTTCTGTGTGCGTGTCTGTGTGTCTCTCATTTTGTGTGTGTGTGTGTGTGTGCTATTCCGAATAATGCTATTTATAGGGGGTGGAGTGGGGGCCACTGAAGATGAGTTTATAGCACCAAGGGGGTGGTGGACTGAAAAAGTTTGGAAACCACTGCACTATACTATTCCAGATAAATAACTGTCCAGTCATTCTTAAAACCTCCAGTGATGGAACGCACACAACTGTTCCAAGCTGTCAGAAGATTTCTCCTTAGTTCTAGGTTGGATCACTCTTTAACAAGTTCTACTCGTTTCTTATTGACCTGCCCTCCGGTGCTTTGGAGAACAAGTTGACCCCCATCTCCTTGACCATCTTCTTCTCTCTAATAGCCCCTTAAGTACTGGAAGGCTGCTATCATATCATACCTACCGGTTCTTTCCCTCCTCCCCTTTGTCTGCAATATGCAATACCATGGCCATACCAGCGAGGCATATTTTATTTGATTCCCTTCCTTCCTTATAAAATCAGTTTGTCACTTTTAGGAGCGGATAAATATGTATGCGTGTATACAATATACACGTATTTATATCTTCTCCCGAAGCGAGAAAGTCGGGAAATGAATGTTATGAGCCGAAGGTGGCTTTGCAAGAAGACAGTGTTCACTATTTGCACCCATTTTGATGTTTCAGCAGGAGTAAGAATTTTTTTTTTCCTCTCCAATTTTCATTATGCTGCATTGCAATTTTCAAGTTAACCTTAAACAAGGGAAACTACACTATTATGCTTCTTTTTTTTTACTCCCTCCTAGTAGTTTCCTTCTATATTATTAAAAACCAGACCTTAGGAAGAAAAAAAAGAGAGAGAGAGAGATGGAGGAAAAACAATATCTTCTTTATTGTGAGTCATTACACCTAAAGTCATGTAGATTCCTTGAGGGCTGCTAAAAGGTGAAATTGACTTCTTAAAGAATGTATTGCTGAAAAGTGCAGGGTCAGCAGTTTTTTTTGCCCCTCCAAGTAGAAAAACCTGAAAGGGACAATTTATAGCCAGTTTTAGATTGTTAGCTGAGGTCAGGAATTGAAAGTCCAATACGTGTCCAATCTTGGCGATCACATCAAACTTGTTTAGATGCCAGCCTATAATAAAATGATTTGGTATTTGGACAGCCAGATGACTCAGGAGGGGAAATTTTTTTTTTTATTTGATTTCACATCTTCATAAGGATTTAACAAAAAGGCACATTCCCAATCAATAAAGGAATCAGAACAGCGTGATGAAAAAAATCATGATTCAGAGTTTTGTAATGCAATTCTTAGGCACACACCTATACACACACACACATGCAATTAAGGAAAGTGAATATAAAATGGGCCTATTAAAATAGGTAGGGGAAAAAAAGAAGTATATAAAAAAGAATACTGTTTGGAAAGATGCGTAAGATAGAGGAACACTTTTTTTAAAATTTGTTTTAAAATTTGTTTAAAAATATTTGAGGAAATGACTTTAGCAAAATTAAAAGATTGAGATCTAATCCAGAAATGGAGAATAGAATGTACCTTAAAACAGAGGTCTCCAATCTTGGTCCCTTTAAGACTTGTGGACTTCAACTCCCAGAATTCCTCAGCTAGCATAGCTAGTCTAACAAAGTAATATCCTTGATTAGAGGTAACACTAATCCAGTAATGTTGCTGGACCCAAGACCGATTTTCAGATATGAATCTCCCAACCCCAAGGTGTGGTGGAAATGTTACTCCCATCACTTTTGCAATTGGACAGTGAGACAAATATAATAGAAAAGCTATGCCAGCCCGTAATCGTGCCAATGTGTTTTGCTGTGATAACCTAAATCTGTGATGGCAAATCAATGGCATGCCTGCCACAGGGGTCACCCAGAGCTCTCTCTGTCGGCACACGAGCCAAGCCACGCCAGCATTGCCCCTGAGCTGATCATGCTCAGAAGGAGTAGTGGCGCCAGGCGATGACATCACAGGGCCATGTGCATGCTCAGAAAGAGATTATGGCATCAAGTGCCCGGACAAGTTGCATCTAATGAATTGTGGATGATGACATCACAAGCTGCAACTCATTAGATGCAACTTGTCCGAGCACTTGATGCCATACAAGGTTAGCCGTTAGTGACCTAAATAGCACGGAAGATCTATCTTTTAACTTGAACCTCTGAAGAAAAGTGGAATAGAGGACGTGACCAAATCGCATAGAGCAAAATCCAGTCAGCAGGTGGAAAGGGAAGGGGAAAAAAAGACTGTTGATCAATACTATCCTAATTACAGGCCTGTGAGTTACAAATGTCATGGAGAGTACTAACGGCTGATTGAGGAACTATGTAGAATGCAGAGAGATTTCCCTCCAAATATGACCGGGTCTTATATTAATTTTTTGCTCCAAAAGAAGGATTAGGACTAATTTTTCACTTAGGTCTTATTTTCAGTGATACACAGTACTCGATGCATCCATCTGGATGATGATCTTAACTGGGGCTTATTTGCGGTATGGGGGAGGTTTTATATTACGAGCATCCTAAAAAATCACACCAGTGCTTATTTTCCGTTTAGGTCTTATTTTCCGGAAAACAGAGTAGGAACTGCTGTCTGGGCTTGGAAACCGCTTTGGGATTTTGTGCCTAAGGTGGAAAAAAAATTCAAAACTATGTCTGATTAGATAAATTTGTTGTTATAGAAATGCCTAGTACATATTATCATGTAAAAGTTACAAAAAAGTTGGGGTTGCAATGTTGGTATTTTATTCTACTTCCCTAAAGAGTGTCGGAGGTCAATGTTTCCTTTTTAAAAAATATAGATTTCTTTATCTTGCCTTTTTCCTTCTCCATTTTCCCACTCTTTTCACTTTCTTTGTATTTGGTAACTTGATAAACTTAATAGAATATTTTTTTAAAAAAATAGATAAATAGTCCTGGTCCCACGCCCACTTCCAGTGAGGGAGTTGCCTTACATGCTTGCGTGATCCAGCTTCCAATCATGTCACCTTCTGGCCAACGTTCAAATAGTAGCAGGAAAACAACGAGTCTCTCATCTTCAAATATTCACTCTGGGCCAGATTCTCCAAACTCTGTGAATTTCACACAGTGTTTCTTTGTGGGGAAAACAGTAAGCGGAAGGAGCATTCTGTATATCTGTTTGAGCTTCTGAGAGAAAAGGCAGGATGCAAATCGGATGGATCAATAATGAAGTGACACAAGCGGTTGGTAAGCAAGAATAACAGAATAGCAAAGTTGGAAGGGACATGGGAGGTCTTCTAGTCTGACCCCCTGTTTAAGCAGGAAGCCCTAAACGATGTCTATCCAGTCTCTTCTTAAAAGACCCCAGTGAAGGAACACCTACAACTTCAGGAGGGAAGCAATTTCATTGATTAATTGTTCCAATTGTCAGGAAATTTCTCCTTAGTTCTAGCTTTCTTCTCTCCTTGATTAGTTTCCATCCATCTTCCCCTGCCCTCAGGTGCTTGACCCCCTCTTCTTGGTTGCAGCTCCTCAAATATTGGAACACTGCTACCATGTCACCCCTAGTCCTTCTTTTCATTAAACTAGATATGCCCAGTCTATCTCTGTCCACATTACCAAACAGTTTGAGAATATTAATAAATCTACTCCTAGCTCCTGAAGCTTTCAGCTCGCAGTTAACATGTCAGTATGAAGGTGCAACTTACATAGCATGAGGAAAAGGGAAATATCATACCGGTAGGAAACAGATATAATCCAGAGACTAAAAAGATCAGGGAAACGCCATTGGCTGACAATAACTTCTGGGAGCACCAGCAAGGATTTGCTTTTTGGCAGAAATGATGTTTTATTAATGTAGAGTTAGTCAGTATGACAGAATGTCAGGAGTATTGCAGGACTTTTTTTAAAAAAAATCAATCCTGAGAATGTAAAAAAAAACCTCATGAGAAAGAAGTTCAAAACAACCCCACCTTGACTGGGTTAGGTATAAGATAAAGCAAAGAGGGGCTTTGACAGGCTTTCAGTGTTGATGCTAGCTCTTCTAGTCAGACAAGGTCAGGAAAGAGGAGCTGCTAAGAGTCTTTGAAAGTGCTTTAATGTGGTGTGGACATTGCAACAGAATCTTGAAAGATTGTCATGGCCCTCCACATTTCAACTTATACCTAACCCAATCAAGGCAAGGTTGTTTTGAGTTCCTTTTCTCATGCTTTCTACTTTCCTTGAAGTGAGATATATTTTTTGGTTGTTTAGCAACTCTTTTTTGACTTGTAGAATGAGTGTTAGTATCCTACAACTGTTCTCAACCTATCAGAAAAATGTACTGTATCAGAAAAATGTATTGTATGGCATGTTTTGTGACATGATGAAATGTGATTTGTGACATGATGATTGTTTGTGGGCTAATCTGCCTGGTAATAGATATAGAATGATTCAGAACAATTATTTAAAATAAGAAGAGCTTGTTTGTGGAATATATAATGCTGTACTTATATAGACGTATGACATTTTCTCCTGATGAAAGCTAATTAGGACACCGTATGAAATATATTAAAGCATACCCAATTTTTTTCACATTGAATTTAAGGACTCCTCGCCCCCCATGCTATATGATTGAGTGATGGAGGAAGCAATGCTTGCTTGGATGACAGTCAATTCAAATGACAATTTGAGATTACTTTATGATTTTTTTAAAAAAAAATTACCTGAGAAAGTGGCACCATTTTGATAGAAGAATACAGGGCTGGTAGTCTTGGCACGTTAGGCCACATAGATTGTGATCGTAACTCACCTCTGCCTTTTACTGAGTTAACACTTTGAGCGTATTCAGGCCGTACATTTTGCAGACCTAGCAAAATGCTCGAAATATACCCTGTGTGAAAAACTACAGTGTCAGAAAATCTCGAGAGTTTAATTGCTGTCCATTTCCTACTTTGGCCACTTAGAAGGAGGCCTTCCTTATTTTAACATCCCACAGACAAATCGCTTTCTTTGCTGCTGAAGTCAGACACAGAGAGGGCAGCACTAGAGCATCATGTTCCTGGTTTGAGTGGCACAGGTAAAACATTGAGCATAGAATATGTTGGAAGGGACCCTGGAGGTCTTCTAGTCCAGCAGTCCCCAACCTTTCTGGCTGGCTGGGCTGGGGTGCTGAGGGGAACTGGGTCATGTAAGTGGCGGGCCAGACTACACCCATGTTGACACATCTCTTGCGCGAATGGTGGGCTGTCCCACATGCGCACAACTGGGTATCTTATTCATATCAGATCTCGAATTTCTTCTAATTTCCCTCCTATTTATAGTAAAACATCTAAAAGTAGCGGTGTCCCTTCCCCAAATCACAAAAAGCAATAATCACAATTCTTACATTAAATTCCACTTTTAAAAATTTCAATGTACATCCTGATCATCTTATCACATTTCACCTCCTTCTAGCTTTTTGCTTCCTTTTGTATCTTATATAACACAATATTCCCTTTATAAAAATAAAACATTCATCTTATCCAATTGCCTCTCATCCCAAAAAGATTAGATTCAGTTTCAATTGCCTTTCCCCCCATTTCAATCGTGTTTGAATGCATACATTGTATATAACATATCTACCTTCTGTTCCCACACCAGATTATTGCTTAAAATCATTATGTTTTCATTAACATTTCATGACACTTTCACTTATTTATATAACATTTCAAAAAAACAACCATCCAATCTGGTTTAAGTTTCAGCAGTAGAGTTCTATATACATCTGATTCATAAATTCAGTTTAAACTGCCTCCTTTCCCATTTTGATCATTTTTAAATTCATACATTGTTGGCTATTTACTTCCTTTTATATCTTCTATAACACAATATTTCCTTTACAGGTGAGGTAAAGCCAGTCACCTTATCCAGTTGCATAGACAAAAAGAAACCCTGAATTCCAAACATACAACTCACTCACAAGCTTATTTTCAACTTATATAGTATCTTTTATCTGCAACTCTGTTTCAGTTAATGAATAAGCACAAGATAAATTTGTTAGAGGCAGAAAAAATGGCAAAACAATATAAAACTGCTAAGCAAAAGTATTTTGAAAATGCAAAAAAACCTGAACGAGGGTTATCATATAGACTTAAAAAACAAAGAGAGAAAAGAATGATATATAAGCTTTGTAAGGAAAAGGAAGAAATGGAAAACACAAAGGACCAATTGAAGAAATTAATAAAAAAATATTATACAAGATTATATCATCAAGAAAAAATAGACATTGGAAAGATTAAACAATATTTAGAGAATAGCTAGCTACCACAAATCTCTGAGAATCACAAGATAATGTTGAATCGAGAAATAAGTCTGATGGAGTTGATAGAAGCAAATAAAAGACAAAAAAAAATGATAAAACACTTGGACCAGATGGGCTACCAGCAGAAGTTTATAAGACATCACAGGAGATATTTAGCACACCACTGAAGGATCTTTATAATGAATTATTTATGAAATATAAAATACCAAAAAAAGGCTGTAAGCCAACATTACACTGATTCCAAAGAAAGAAATGGATGAGACACAAATTAAGAACTATTGTCCAATATTCCTGCTGAATGTGGATTATAAAATATTTGCCTCAATAATGGATGAAAGGCTGGAGATAGTTTGCACAGATTTTATACATGAAGACCAACATGGGTTTTTACCAAAGAGACAAATTAAGAACAACTTAAGAACAATATTGGACGTTTTGGAATATTATGAGATACACCCGGTTAACCAACTACCATTGGTTTTCCTGGATGCACAAAAGGCCTTTGATAACCTTTCATGGCAGTTTCTGATTCAGCAATTGGATGTAATGAATTTTGGGTGAGATTTTATAAATATGATTAAAACCGTTTACTCTCAGCAATCAGCGAAAATAATAGTTAATGGAGAACTCACAGGCAGTTTTGAGATAATGAAGGGCACGAGACAGGGATGTCCAATTTCTCCATTACTGTTTATTTTGACACTAGAGATATTGAATAGAAATGTAAGAAATGATATGAACATTAGAGGATTGAAAGTGAGAGGACAAAGCTATAAATTACAAACATTTGTAGATGACTTGGTATTTATCTTGGAAGAATCCAAAACTATGATACCGAAACTGATACAAAAGATAGAAGAATATGGGGAGGTGGCAGGACTTAGAATTAATAAAGAGAAAACAAAAGTCATAGTCAAGAATATGACTGAAAAGCAAAAGAAAGAATTAGTGGAAAATATGGATTTACAATTGGTAAAAAAAGTAAAATATTTAGTAATTTATATAACAGCGAGATGTTTCACTTTAAAAGAAGACAACTATATGACAAACTTTTGAATGAAATTAAGAATGACTTGGAAAAATGGAAAAATTTACACCTATCACTGCTAGGAAGAAGAGCAACAGTTAAAATGGACATTTTACCTAAAATATTATTCCTATTTCAAACAATACCAATAAGCTTCGGGAAAAACTTTTTTGAAGAACTCAAAAGAACTCAATTCCTTTGCAGAAGGAATTTCAAGCCTTGTATGATGCTACGACAAATGCCTCAATTTGAAAGGCAATGATGTCAAAAAGGAATGTAACATTGTAGTTTTATAATTTGTATTATAAAAGTTCCGTATCTGCGAGTATCTGTCATTTATCACCAAATGGAGGTTTTTTTTTTCAGAATTACCTTTGTAGAATGTCTGCTTGGATTTGGAGAAGCCATTGTTAATACTTCCACCTCAGGTGACAAAAGAATCTAGTGACCTCATAAAATTGAGTGGTTGAGAAGGAGGAGATCAAAAGAGATGTGTGCTGTTTTATCTTCCAACAGTGATGACGGAAGAGTAAAAATGAGGCTGACAAATGGAAGAAGTGTTTAAAATAATAATGCTTTAATTATTATGCTCTTGAATACTAAGAAAAAACATGGCTGATTTGGACACTATCTTTGGGCCGATCCAGCCATAATGTGGAACAAAACAAACCCCTATCAGTTCTCTCACTGCAGTTTGCCTTAAATAGTCATCTCCAGAGGAATTTGGCTTCAGATAATGTGTTTAAATGAGATAAGCCTTCAGATCATGGAATTTTGTAGTGCCTTCATTTCAATTAATGTTCTACTCTTGATAGCATTAAACTTTATAGCTTTGAAATTCACAATGAGATTATATATTGATTACTTGGGACTGTTATTAAATTTCAGCCAAACAATCTCTGACAACGTTTTAACAAACATTAATCACAGGGACTTTTGATCAAACCGTAAAAGATGTATCAGCATATCCTTTTTAGTTGTTAAGAAGGTGAAATGTCAGAAGCATTTAACATACAAAGCTGCTGTGTAAGTAGTTTGCATTTTAGCTTGTCCCGAACAGCTTTTACTAATGAAAATGGAAGATCCTTTTATTTATTTATTTATTTTTAAAAAGGATGTTTAAAAAAAAGAAAAAAAAGTGTAGTAGTGGTAAGCAGAACCTTCTGCACTCGTGAGAACATATTGCAATCCTTTCTTTCACCGTGAATCCCTTCTTGTGCACTTCAGAGAATCAATTTTAATCAATCAATCAAACAATCAATTAGAATAGAGCTGGAAGGGACTTTGGAGGTCTTCTAGTCCAACCCCCTGCTTAGGCAGGAAACCCTATACCATTTCAGACAAATGGTTCTCCAATCTCTTCTTAAAATTCTCCAGTGTTGGAACATTCACACCATTTGGACATTGGTTGTTCTCCTGATTTAATTGTTCTCACAGTCAAGAAATGTCTCCTTAGTTCTGGGTTCTAGATTGCTTCTCTCTGTGATCAGTTTTCATCCATTGCTTCTTGTCCTGCCTTCAGGTGTTTTGGAGAATAGGCAGACCCCCCTTGTCTTTGTGTCAACCCCTTAGATATTTAAAAACTGCCAATCATGTCACCCCCTTGTCCTTCTTTTCACTAAAGTAGACATACTCAATTCCAGCAACCATTCTTCATATGTTTTAACCTCCAATCACCTAACCTTCTTTGTTGCTCTTCTCTGCGCTCACACTCTGCACATACCCAAACTTTTACAATTCTCTACTTGGGGCTCCCCTTGGGACGCATCCAGAGGCTTCAGCTGGTACAGAATGTGGCCGCGCGCGGGATTCTGGGAGCCAGGGGTAGCGCCCATGTGACCCTCCTCCTGCGCAAGCTGCACTGGTTGCCGGTGGGCTTCCGGGTGCGTTTCAAGATGTTAGTTACCACCTTTAAAGCACTCCATAGCTTAGGACCCAGATACTTAAAGGACTGCATTCTGCCAGCCAATACCTCCCACTAACCCGTTCGCTCCCATAGAGAGGGCCTCCTCAGGGTGCCGTCGGCCAGACAATGTCGGCCAGCCACCCCCAGGGGGAGAGCCTTCTCTGTGGCGGCTCCCACCCTCTGGAATGACCTTCTCTCATAAATACGAACAATATCAGAACTCTGTGCTTTTTGCCGTGCCGTAAAAACCCATTTTTTATTCAGGCTGGTTTGGCCAAGTCTCATCTCCCCCTTCTTAAATTATTAATTTTAAATTCATTTTAAATTGGTTTTATATTTGGTTTTAAAATTTTATTCAGCCATTTACAAATTTATATTTTTAATTGTGTTTTTAAAATGATGTTTATTTTTACTATGTGTTTTTATTGGCTGTACAACGCTCTGGGTCCCTTTGGGGAGAAGGGTGGTATAGAAATTGAATTAAACTTGAAACTTGAAACTTCTGAAGGCAAGCTTCACCTTAACCCCATTATTTTTCTATATTTGGCCCTTATGCAATTCAGTTGCACATTGACAAAGTCAATTTAACAAAATTTAACAAAATAATAAAGCTGGAACAGACCTTAGAGGTCTTTTAATCCAATCCCCTGCTCAAGCAGGTAATCCTATATCATTTCAGAGAAGTAGCTTGTCCAATCTCTTCTTGAAAACCTCCAGTGATGGAGCATCCACAACTTCTGGAGGTAAGCTGTTCCGCTGATTGACTGTTCTCACTCTTAAGAGTGTTAGGACTCTCACTTTTAGCAATCAATGTTTGAGTCTTAAAGCTAAGAAACTAAGGAGAAAAAGTGACAGAACCTGGAAAAAGAATTACAAGAGGAATCAGCAGAGAATTGTTACAAGTTCAATTTTCCTTGAATTCCCTGAACTCCAAGCAGGCCCCGTTAGTTGAGATGTTTCCTGTGCATAGACTGTTTGGCAATAAACCAGTTTAATTGGACCTTCATTTTGGACCTGATCAGCCTGTGTCTGACAGGCTGCATCTGAATTATGCTAAAAGTTATTTCCAGTGTACTGCATATCTCCCACACTTCACTGTAAGCAATATTTTATTGTTCATTAAAGTGTAGTAGTGTAAGGTGGTAGAAGGCAAACAATTTGAGGAGGAAAAACATCAGAAAGTTTAAAGGGGTTGCTCTTAAAAATAAGGTTACATATATTAGTTGATAAAATATGTTACGGCATCATATCAAAAGCAGCTGTCCTGGGTCATGTTTTTAACTAGCCATCCATCCATCCATCCATCCATCCATCCATCCATCCATCCATCCATGAGAGCCAATGTGATGTCGCAGTTAAGGTGTTACGTGAGGCACTGGGAGAATCGGGATCTAATCCTTCCTTTGGCACAGAAACCAAGTTGGGAACTTTGAGCATGCCACTTTCTCTGAATCCTAGACTTGGAAATTAACTGGCCAAGCATGGTTGTCTTACTGAAGAGGGCTTACTTCTCCAGTAAATTTATTCAGGCCGATAGTATAGTCTGTCTTTCTAAGACAATATTTGTATGTCTATCTGTCTGTCCCTCAGATAGATAGATAGGTGGATAGGCAGGCAGGTAGATAGGTAGGCAGGCAGGCAGGCAGGCAGGCAGGCAGGCAGGCAGGCAGGCAGGCAGGCAGCCCAGAAGGCAGAGAGACAGGGAGACAGATCTATTTCTAGCCATCCATTCTCCTACCTACCTATCGCCTATCATTTTTCTAACAGAGTAGCAGAGAGAACTATGAGAATCAAGTACTAAGATGTTTGGACTTCTTAAAGACTGTCCTTAAAGACTTCTTAACGTGGGTCATATTTTGCATTAAACAAAGCTTCATTGCCATTAAATCCTTTATTAATTCACAAATGGAACAAGTCATGATGTTTCTTATCGTAATATATTGACATAACCATAATACATTTGACTTTCTATGAAACTCTTGGCTAGGGTTGGACCGAGGGCCTCAGAAAAAGCCAACACAGACATCTCAGTCTTGTTCTGAAGAAGATATGGCTTTGGTCTTGGAGATTGTCCTGCAGGGAACTCTGGGACGAGTTAACTCTCAGTGTCGGAACTGTTTGAATATTCCTTCATGCCACCCAGGGGTTTTAGAAGGGCTTCAAAGGCCAAGATATAGTTTCAATTTACAACGGTGTATAAATGCAAAGAACCAGTGCCTCAGATTCTGGGATGGGGATGTCTGAGAAACTGCAGAGTCAAAGGAAGCATTTTCTCAGATTTCACCAAAGAATAAGGATACTTTCTCAAATTGGGATCCAACCAAATGAGGTGCTGATTCCTTTTCCTGAACTGAGATGGCCTCACTTCTTCAGAGCTCTGTTGAACTCTTTACCCTGGGGCTGTGATACCCCACTACTGCCGCTTTCTGTGCCAGTGCAGCTGGCTGCCAGCGAGCAAATTAAGCAAGCTGTAAATCTGCCAGAAGTCCAGAAATCAGCAAGTTTGGTTCTTTATTGCAGCTCGCTGGAGTAAAACAGCCTTTGCAGAAGTCCTTGGGGGGTGGATAGGCCACCGGGTTTCTGAGTGATCAGTCAGGTGAGGATCTGAAGCAGCAGCAAGAGACAAGATCAAAGGAAATCAAGGTCTCAAATATGGCATCACAAGAGCTGAGGCTTCCATAAGTTGTTCTCAACAATGTCCAAAGATGTAATGGACCTGGCGCCTTTACCTAGTACACAAATCTGTACTTCCCGATTTGTACTTTCTTGCTAAGTACTCCTGGCTTTTAGCTAATCTCTCAGACTTGTTCAGATCTTTGACCCTGAGTCTTCATTAAAGACCTCTGCCTTGGACTAAGTGTCTAAGGCAGTGATGGCGAACCTATGGCATGCGTGCCACAGTGGGCATGCAGAGCTCTCTCTGTTGGCACATGAATCAAGTTGCCCCAGCATCGCTCCAGAGCTGAGCATGCTCAGAAAGAGATTAACAGCACTGGGCGATGATGTCACAGCGCCATGCACATGCTCAGAAAGAGAATAGCAGTGCCAGGTGATGATGTCACGAGCCACAACTCATTAGCTGTGACTCATCTGGGCACTGGATGCCTAATAGGCGCTGGATGCCTGGGCGTCGGATGCCTAATAGGTTAGCCATCACTGGTCTAAGCATTCATGAGAACTTGTTAGGTCTCTTGGTTTTGTGGGGGTGGGTTGTGGGAAAATCAGGTGACCTCTTACCATGCACAAAGTTATTGGTATGAGTTTGAGTTCTTGGAGCGAAGTAAACAGTTCTGTATGGGTGATTGGATAGACAAAGCAATAAAGGGAAATCTGGGTGGCCATTTTAATTGACTTCCTATTTGTGGATCATTTTGCTTATTGAATGAATGCCTCTTACGCTTTCATCCAGAAAATATTAGCAAAATATGTAAATAAACAAGAGAGAGAGAAGGGGGGGAATGATCAGGAAACTTGCTTGACTGCAAAAGTCACGAGTCATTTTGAAAGGCAATTTTCAATAAGTTACATGAAAGAGTTTCCCCTTAATTATGATCATGAGAACAAAATGCTGGAACATTCATGCTTCATGTATTTCATAAAAGATGATAATAAACTCTACTCCTTTGACCTTATTAATGCTCTGTAATTTGATTTGCTGGCAATTTGCATTTTTCCTTTCCACCAGCACAGTCTTTACAACTTGGAAGGAAGATGCACCTGACAATCAATCTTGACACAGACAAGCATGGAAAAAGTCAGAAATGCTTGACATGATAATTTAGACACCTTGTTCTGATATCAAAAAGGGCTTCAGGGTGACACAATGCGGAATCCCATTGTAATAACGAGGGGCAGAGAATGGAAAGGGGGAAGGAATGCTTCATTATGCTAGGACAAGTAGTATTTTTCCCCTTTACATTAATTTTCTACCTATTACTTCATGACACATAGATAACTTCCTTTCAGTTAAGGATAAAACTGTCTACCAAAGTATACAGAGTGAAAAATTCCTGGAGGATGGTTCCCCGCCCCCTTTGGCAGAGATATAAAGCCCTGATGATTTATTACTTCTAGAAATTGATAAGAGATTTGGAAGTATGTGCCCTAAGAAAAATGCTCACCCCAGCCTGCATAGCTTTTGCAGAACAAAATGACTATGGGCTAGTAGACCTTTCTGGTACCAATTAGTTCATTTCCAAAGGGGCAGGTGTGCCACTATCTATTATAAATTCCCAACGTGGAATCATAAAACACTTTTCCCACTCATGTGATGATAGTCTGGGCCCAAAGTAAGTGGCGTGGAGCTCCAGTGTCTAGAAAGCGTAAGCTGCCTGTTGACATTTCCTTTTGGGATAATTTTCAGTTGTTATATCCTGCTGTGCCTCTCTGGTCTGCCTCTGTCTGTGACCATGTGCTCACGTGCACACCCTCAGGTTCATTTGGGTCCTGGAAACTTGGACGGATTAACTCTCCCTGCAGTTTTTTTGGCAGTATATTCAGAAGTGGCCATCATTGCTTTGCTTTCTTTTTAGGGCTGAAGGATTGTGACGGGCCTTTGTGTCTAGAATTTCTGCATCCAGTTTTGGTCACTAGTCTAGTGAATAGAAGGACCAGGTATGATCCAGGCTACAGGCTTCCACTACTTTAGGGCAACGATTAAGCAACTTACATAGAGCTCAATAATTACATTTTTCATTGTCACCCATCTCGTAGTACTAGTACTAAAAGTAATAGTTATAGTAGTAATAGAAGTAGTAATAGTAACAGCAGCATCTGTAGTCATATTAATTACTTTAATTAGTGATTGATTAGAATGATTGTACATTTAATTATGCAGCATATGGCTGGTAGGCACTGTAACTGAATGCACTACATTATAGTGAAGTGTATAGGATATGCACTATATAAATTAAAGATAAA